>PVKV010004095.1:0-41760 GCA_004027835.1 Alouatta palliata | reverse complement strand
ATGGCAAGCTCAGCTTGTCTGACTACATGTATGTGTATTAAGCTATAATTTACATTACCTTCCATGCTCTTTTTAAGTGAAGAAATTGGCTGGGCACGGTGACTCATGCCTGTAATCCCAGCACTTTGGAAGGCCGAGGTGGTTGGATCACCTGAGATCAGGAGTTCGAGACCAGCCTGATCAGCATAGTGAAATCCCATCATTACTAAAAATACAAAAATTAGCTGGGACTACAAGCGTGCATCACCATGCCTGGCTAATTTTTTTGTATTTTTAGTCAAGATGGGGTCTCACCAGGCTGGTCTTGAACTCCTGACCTCAGGTGATCTGCCCACCTCAGCCTCCCGAAGTGCTGGGATTACAAGCATGAGCCACAGCACCCGACCAGCAAAGTTACCTATTAAAGCATTTCTTTGTCAGCTGATAAAGAGATCATACCATGTCAGGTCCTGGAAATACTGAAATACCAAACATGGCTCACAGCCCAGTGGGCAAAACCAACCAGTAAACTGTAAATTGTAATTAAATGTTCTAAGTATTATGACAAAGGCAAGCACAAGGTGCCTGTATCCAAAATCTCTCAGGCACCAACGCAAACCCTCCTCATCCCAGCTTTTGCTCTGGCTGCTCCTGCAAGAGCCACTTCTGATCTTCGAGCAGGTGCAGTCAAAGTAGCTTGCCCAGAGCCCAGTCAAGTATATCTTACTTCCTCACCTGCAGTAACCTGCAAGCTTCTTAGATCTACATAACCCTTGAACAAAGAAAGGGAACAGCAATAGATGAATGTCTCCCCTTTGCATTCGCAGATGAAGTTCTAAGTGTCATTTCATAAGGCTCCTCAGAATGTCCGGAGCACCAGGCTTCTGTAGCTGCAGCCAGCTTGATAATGGATCCCTGTAGAGTTTCATTCCCCTAGTCCCTCACTCTTGCTTCCCAGAATCATTATCCCAAATAATCCCCCTGCACATACGCCTTGGCCTTCAGGCCATGTTTTTACCCCAGGCTAAACCAGGGTCCTAATCCAGGCAAGGAGGTTAAGAAGACTTCTTGGAAGAAATAATATCTGAGCTAAACCTCCAATCATGAGTAAGTCGGGCAGGTGAAGAAGAGGTGACAAGGGCATGCTTGGAAGAGAAAATAGCATACACAAAGGCACAAATGCTAGAACGTGAATGTCTGGAAACTGCAAAGCGCCTGGTATGACTTGAGTACACTTCCACTGTACTACGTAGGACTAAGAACCATGAGAGGCTGGAGAGGTAGACATAGACCGGCTCCTAAAAAGCTGCTGACCACAAGCAACCACCACCACCAGCCTCTTCTTTGATTCTGAAGTGGTAGCAATGAAGAGTAAAATAGGTGGATGTTTAAAGGAACCCCAGAAGATTAGAACATACTTTCGAGATGCAAGGGGTACTGGACACAGAATAGAACTGAGACTAAAGGAAGGTGGAATTAGAGGAAAGATGTGCTGAAATAGGGGAAGAGCTATTTCTCTCTCTTTTTCACATGTGTGCCTGCAAGTGCATGCATGTGTGCAGGCTTGCACGCACGCGTGTGCACACACACACACACCCAGGATGGGTCCACAAATCCAACAAGCTTCAGAAATGAGGAAAATTCCACTTGCAGTCAATAAATTGTCAAGAGATAGGAATTATAGGCCAGGCGCAGTGGCTCACACCTGTAATCCCAGCACTTTGGTAGCCGAGATGAGTGGATCACGAGGTCAAGAGATCGAGACCATCCTGATCAACATAGTAAAACCGCATCTCTACTAAAAATACAAAAAGTAGCCAGGCGTGGTGGCACGTGTCTGTAGTCCCAGCTACTCAGGAGGCTGAGGCAGGAGAATTGCTTGAACCCAGGAGGCAGAGGTTGCAGTGAGCCGAGATTGTGCCACTGCACTCCAGCCTGGTGACAGGGCAAGACTCTGCCTCAAAAAAAAAAAAAAAAAGGAAAAAAAAAAAAGAAATAGGAATCAATAAGTTTGGGATAAATGAGGTAGGAACCTACAAATGACAAATCATCCTAGAGCCTGTGATCAGTCAAGACCCAAAAAAGAGAGGAAACTGGGGGCTGGCGGAAAAGTTGGGAGCCCAATCTTGCCAGCTGATTGAGCCACAAAAAGGAATTTCCCTACCCAACTTGCCACATTTTTGGCAGACGCCCAAGAACTCACAGGTCTAAGCTTCTCTCGCCTTGTCCCCGCTATAAGGCCAGGCATAGGGCACCAAGGGAAGCCAGGGAGCCTCATCCACACGGAATAGGAGTTGCCTGCCCTCGTGGATAAAAATGTGCTTTGAAAGGACTAGCATAAGGTAACACACAAGGCACCAGCTTCATTTATAAGCAAACCTTAATAACATCTCATGTTTATCCAGTGCTAACAACGCACCGGCACTGTTCTAAGTATTTTGTTTTTGTGTGTGTGGTTTTTGTTTGTTTGTTTTTTGAAACAGGGTCTCACTCTATTGCTCAGGCTGGAGCACAGTGACACGATCTCAGCTCACTGCAACCTCCACCTCCCGGGTTCAAGCAATTCTCCTGCCTCAGCCTCCCTAGTAGCTGGAATTACAGGCACTTGCCACCAGGCCCAGCTAATTTTTGTATTTTTAGTGGAAACGGGGGTTCACCATGTTGGTCAGGCTAGTCTCAAACTCCTAACCTTGTGATCTGCCTGTCTCGGCCTCCCAACGTGCTGCGATTACAGGCATGAGAGCCACTGCACCCAGCCCCTGTTCTAAGTATTTTTAAGTAATTTTTTAAAAAATCTTCCCCAAAACCACATAAATAAGTGCTGTTAGCTTCATTTTCTAGGAACTACCCTGAGGTGACCATGAAACACTAGTTGGAAGACAGCACAGTGAAGTGTTTTAAAGAGCCCAGGATTCGGGTTAGGGTCATTTTTAGGGTAACTTTTATCTCCATCATTTCCTACTCAGACACGTGGTCAGTCAGGATAACAGGATAATTCACTTTCAAGGGAAAGAAGCTAACTCAAAGTAGCTCAAACAAACAAAAGAAGCTGGCTCATGTAACTGGAAGAGGCAGGTATGAGTCTGTGACTGAAAATCATCAGACCCAGGGCTCAAATGCTATCAGAGTCCCTGATATGTTATTGGCCTCATTCTCTCTCTCATACTAAAGACCAGCTTCCTTCAAGTTGTCAGGGAAGTGGGTAGCTCCAGGGATACAGTGTCCTCTGTGAAGAAAGAGAGCATTTTGCTTTCAAAGTGTTCATAAATGCCCAGGGAAAGAGTTTAACTGTTTGGAAATCTTGTGTTCAAACCAACTGCTGTTGTTAGTTGGCTGGGACGTTCTTTCACCAGTGACTGGCAGACCCATCAGAATCACATAGCGGGAAAGCATGGCAGTTCTCAAAAGCCTGGAATGTTAGGCATCCAAAATAATGGATGGCCGCCTTTTTTTTTGATAGGGTCTGACTCTGTCATCCAGTCTGGAGTGCAGTGGCATGATAACGACCTATCTCAAACCCCCAGGCTAAAGCAATCTTTCTACCTCAGACTCTCAGGTTGCTGGGACCACAGGTGCATGCCACCACATCCAGCCAATATTTTTATTATTTGTAGAGATGGGACTCCCTATATCTCCCAGGCTGGTCTTGAACTCCTGGGATCAAGTGATCTGCTTGCCTTGGCCTCCCAAAGTGCTGGGATTACAGGCATGAGCCACCACACCCAGCCGGTCACTGTATTTTAACCTTGGACATGTCACTTAACTTTTGTCAGCCCTGGTTTCCCTGTCTATTAAAAAAAATAATAATACCTCTTGGGCCAAGTTGTTGTGAAACATTAAAAATCATATTTAACACTTGGCACACAGAGGCATTCAACCCAGGGTAGTCATTTTTGTTATTACTGGTATTCTTATTGTTTTGTGATTGTTTCTGACACAGAGATCAGAATTTGAAGCCCATCCCAGATTCCCAGATGTCTAAAGCACTCCTGTCCCCAGGGTGGAGTCCCCTTTGGCTCTGCAGCCAGACGCCTTGCACAACTCAGGCTCTATGTGCCAAGGTTAAGCTGGTTCACCCTCTGACGGCTGCAGAGCAGTGAGCGCCTCCCCAGCCCCAGCAATGTCAATACTGCCTTCCTGACTCCGCCTATTGTATCTGGAGGAAAGTGGCCGAGCATTGTCTTCTAGGGCTCCCCCCAGGAAGCATGATATCACCCTTTAACAAAAGCGGGAAAGCTGACAGATCTGCTGAGATGGGTGTGACCACCACACACACCTCACTGGTCAAGACCTGGGCGAGGGGCTGTGACAAGCAGAGAGCAAATGGCAGCCGCCCACGATGCCCCTCAACCCCAAGCCTGACTGGCTCCTTTGGCTAGTCCACATTTCTCCCTCTCTTTGTCACGCCCACACCACATAAGACATAAAACCATCAGGGAATGGGTATGCACTCCCTCTATTCAGCAGATGTGTTGAGAAGCATCAGGACTCTGCCCATCTGGCACATCCACTTTTTCACATCTGCTCCTGCAGCCTTTGGGAAGAACCATGAGAGAAGAATTATCAGATTCCTGAAGGGACAAAAGGGGGCAAAGTGGGGGTGGGGCTCAGGGGGAAGCAGCCATGGCTAGATCTAAAACTCCTTCTGCATGTGTGAAGCCAGTTAAGGAATAGTCTGGCCAGATGGGTAGCAATAGGGTTATCAGTTTAAAATTCCAAAAGTAAGGGAGACAACTTTAGACATTCCCTTTCCTGAAAGCCAGGAGTGAAGCCAGTTGCTCCCTTCCAGCTCTGGTTTGGTGATGCTGCCAGTGCAGCTGGCTCTCTGTAAAATGACACATCTGCAGGCTGGTGCCCCCATGCCCGGCCCGGAGGCTGTCACTCTGCTGCCCTCATCTTATTGTCCTCTTCTTAAAATTCTCTCTTTCCGTGGCTATAACAGCAGCAATTCTCTAAAGTCCCAGGATAGGAACGTGATTGGTTTTCTTCTCCTCTCAGCGCCTTGCCTGCTTCTTCCTTATTGAATCCTTGGCTATCTGCTCTTTCTCATCCTTCATGTCAGTCTCGGAATATACCCATGCCTGTGGCTTCAGTTACCACAAACCAAAGATTTCTACATTTCAATCTCTTGCCCGATCCTCTTCCTCTGAGCTTCAGATCTGGAGAGCCAAATTCTGATAAATATCTTCATTTATGGCTGGGAGTGGTGGCTCACGCCTATAATCCCAGCACTTTGGGAAGCCAAGGTGGGTGGATCATGAGGTATGAGTTCGAGACCAGCCTGGCCAAGACGGCGAAACCCCATCTCTACTAAAAATACAAAAAGTAGCCAGGCACAGTGGCGGACACCTGTAATCCCAGCTACTCCAGAGGCTGTGGCAGGAGAATCGCTTGAACCCGGGAGGTGGAGGTTGTGGTGAGCCGAGATTGCACCACTGCACTCTAATCTGGGTGACAGAGTAAGACTCTGTCTCAAAAAACATAAATAAAATAAATAAATACATATATATATATTCTTTTATATGTACCCTCAAAATAATATGAAAAAAATAATTATTTGCCTTGTCCCAGCCCATCTCCAGCCAGTTCCTTCTGCCATGTTTTCCAGCACACAGAATGGCACCACCATTATTTAAATCAGAATGCCGGAGCAATGACTTATTCTCCTCCCTCTCTCCCAGCCTTCCATATGCAACCAGTCACTAACTCCCGCAGTTTCTCCTCCTAAACCCTTCTCATACCCCCTGTTATCCTCACAGTCCACTTGCCTGGAACGTTAGGAAGCCAAATTGGTCCCAGCCTCTGGTCTCTACCATGTTAATCCATGCTGAAAACTATGATTAGAGTGAATTTTTCAAGACATCAATCAGATATGATATGATAGAAAAAACACTCTGCTGAATTTCAACGTGTACAGAATGAGGTCCAAGCTACTTAAAATGGCCTATGAGGCCCTTCTTGATCTGACCCCAACTTTAATTCTCTACCTTCATCCTGCATTCCAGTTTCACTCAGCTTCCTCAAGCCTGCCCTGCTATTTTATACATATCCGCTTCGTAAAGGTCGTTCCCTCTAATGGGAAGTCCTTTCTTCCCTTTTCATCTTAGTTTTAAAATCTTTTGGCTGTGAGCAACATATAACTACAACTGGACATGACTTTTGGCAATGTTCACAACTATTTGGGAGTTCTGGCAAAGAGAGAAAAATCAACCTACAAGTTGGTTTTTAAACATCACTCATGTTCTTTGGTTAACATTCCATGCTTTTAAACATTTAATTACATTTTATGTTTAATTTGGTTTTGTTTGTTTGCTGTTTTTTTGAGACAGGGTCTCACTCTGTTGCCTAAGCTGAAGGGCAATGGTTTGATCATGGCTCACTGCAGCCTTGACCTCCCAGGTTCCAGCAATCCTCCCACCTCAGCCTCCAGAGTAGCTGGGACTGCATGCACGTACCACCATGGCAGGCTAATTTTTGAATTTTCTGTAGAGATGGGGTTTTGCTATGTTTCCCAGGCTGGTCTCAAACTCCTGGGCTCAAGCTATTCGTCTGCCTCAGTCTCCCAAAGTGCTAGAATTACAGGTTCGAGCCACTGCACCAGACCTTTATGCTCAATTCAGATGCTGCAATTTCATTTTGTATCATTGGACCCAATAAAAACTTTTATGGCCTTTGAAAAGTTCAGGTTTTATAAATGCCTTTATTTGCTGTAATATCTCCATTAAATCATTATTGCAACTTTTTTTTTTTTTTTTGAGATGGAGTCTCGCTTGGTCACCCAGGCTGGAGTGCAGTGGTGAGATCTCAGCTCACTGCAGTCTCCGCCTCGTGGGTCCAAGTGATTCTCCTGCCTCAACTTCCCAAGTAGCTGGGACTACAGGTGTACATCACCATGCTTGGCTAATTTTTGTTTTTTTCGTAGAGACAAGGTTTCACCATGTTGGCCAGGATGGTCTAAATCTCCTGACCTCATGATCTGCCTGTCTCGGCCTCCCAAAGTAATGGGATTACAGGTATGAGCCACCACGCCCAGCCTATCACAACATTTTACAATTCATCTGCCTATATTCATTTTTCCCACTAAAATGTGAGCTTAGCAAGGGGAAAAAAATGATTCATCCTTACTTATGTCCCTAGTTTCCAGGACAGTACATGGCTCAAAGTAAACTCTCAATAAGTCTTTGTTTATTGAAAGGATAAATGAGTGAATTAATAAATGAATTACTGGCATGCAATAAATATCTCAATAAGCATCTGCTGAATTGAAAATATGTATATGTTATAAGTGATATTCAACAATTGTACAATATCTCATATCTTAAGTAAGGCTCTGGTTAGACCCACTTTTATAACTTTTATGTTTCACACTTAACAGAAGAAACTTTCTTTCAACTTTATTTACATCAAATATCTAATATAAGCTAACCTTTTACGATGAGAGTGAATATCATTTACAAGATACATAAAATTCATCTGTTATTAGGTTGGTCCAAAAGTAACTGCAGTTTTGCCACTACTTTTTCACCAACCTAATATTATTATTTCAACGTGACTGAGATCCTTTCTACAAAGTTCTCTTTTCCTTTCAGGTCTGCTGTGAAGTACCAACATTTTCTTACCGTGACCATAAAACTCCATTCAACAAAAATTACTAAATATTAAACACACATATAGAAAAGAAATAATATCTGTTGTGAGAGATTTAGAGGCTAATTGGGCTCAATGTGGCTGCCCAAAGCTCAAAGACACAACCTGCATGGTGAAGGAGCCTAGACTCAGGGGAAGAACATCAGGAGGAAGAGTTGGTCCAGGCAAGCCGAGTCCAGTTGTGTTTGCAGAGTAGAGATGAAAGATGCCATTTCCAAATGGATGGAACGGCAGGAACAAGAGCCAAGAGGAAAGAATGTGTAGACTGTGGAGATGGGCCTGGTTGAAGAAGACAAGATACAAACAGGGATAAATGGATAAGTGAGGGGAGGGCAGATGGGTAGTTGGCAAGCGTTTGGGTTTATTAAGTTGGAATTGGCCAGCACAAAATTTGAGATTGGATTATGCTGAGGTTTTCTACAAGGAGACAGCATCTATTAATATCAGGTGGTTCTCCTACATCCTGGGGAAGATTAGATCAGTCTTGACTAGCACAGTGGTTCTCATAGCAACACTTCTCTTTTGATTATACAGGCTTCATTTATTAAGAGAGTTCTCACTGGCTAAGCATTTTACAGGCATTATCACATTTGATTCTCATCACAACCCTGGAAACTGGGTATTTCATCCATAAAAGTTGAGAAAAATGTGGCTTAGAGAAATCAAATAACTTGCTTATGGTTATCCAATTTGGGTTTTGACTTCATAATCCATGTTTCCTCCTTCTGCAATTTTCCTGCTACGTTTGCTGTCAAATGTCTCAGGTCTTCAGTGTTTAATGGATGTGCTCTAAGCAGTAGACTGAAGTGAAGATTGCCATTTCTGATTTGGACTTTATAGTTCTACTAATGCAACATATTACAGCTTATTCATTACCTTTTTAGCAAGCAGACCAAACGTCGGCTTCCATGAGTTCTGTGTATCCCCAAAACCTGGGTATCATGCACAAGAACTTTCAGCAAACCTGGTCTCTCCCACATTAAGTATACACAATTTATTTTTTGAACCCAAACACAGAACTTGACATTTATCTATTTTGAAATGGTATCTTTTTGTTTTGGTTTTCCACCCTTCCAGCCTAGAATAAACTATTTAAATCCTGATTCTCTGAGCTTACCAGTAAGCTAGCTACAGAGAATAAGCAGGTGATATAATCACACAGATACCTTTTGGGGAGAGAGACTCAGGAGGCAAACTGATAATTTCAGAAGAATTTAGAGCCTACCCACTTAAATGACCCAGAGAATATCACATGGTCTTTTGAGATGAACTTGGAAGACTCCTTCCCTCCTGGAGAGATGCCTTAGAAGAACTAGACTCTTCCAGGAAGCTCTTCCAGGGCAGGGCTGAAAGGGAAATGCTGAAACCTAACAATGAAGACAATGCTTGGAAGGGAGCATCTGTGAAAAAAGCAAAATCCTCCCTTTGAGAATAATTCCAAGGGTGTCTCTGATTCCAGCTTCCAGACCTCCACCCTTGATTACTCAGACCTGACACTAGCCTTCCTAGACAAGCCCTAACAAGGAGGTTCCATCTGGGAACACTTCCCTGACCTTACAACTGTTTTCCTCTGCCACCCCAGACATGATGTCTGCTATCTCTGAATCCAATTGTTATTTAAAATGTCAAGTGACACAGTAAAGAGGTATGAAGGCACGAGACTAGAGACTTCCTATTAGATCAGTGTTGATCATGCAGAAGATACTATAAATCACAGTGATTTTTTTGTTTGTTTTCTATATATACAACTCTTTAGAGAGCAGCCTGGTTTGATGTGGAAAGGAGAGTAGGGAAAAAGCTAATATAAGAGGACCTGCTTGAAAGCTGAAATTAGCAATGATTCTCAATTGAAAGGGAAGCAACAAAATCTAGGAGTATTTGTGAGGAGCTTCTGAGAGCTACACACCTCCTCCAGCCCTCCTACGGGTCAGCAGCTTGGCCATCCAGAGCCACCTTCACTGAAACAAACGTGACATATTTTTCAGTCTGTGTGTTCAGAAAAAAGCAATGAGAAACAACCCACTGGACTAGAGAGATAAACCTATAAGCCATAAACCCTTTGCTCCACCGCTATAGTCTACCAGGCGTTTGACTAGAGAAATGGGCTCTTATGGCTGTAGAAATGATCTAGCTGGATTCTTCTTGTTGCAATTACCAAGGCTTGAGCAGTCATGCTCGTGGAGGCTTAGCCTAGGAATGCAAGTTACGACTAACACAACAGACCTACCTCAGAAACTAACCTTGCTAGTGTCACCTTTCCTTTCTAACAAGAACATCACCTACTTCCTTTCCTTGGTCCTTTCTCTTCTAAAGGCAGTGCTGTTTTTTTCAGGGATCTGAGGTCTAGACATGCAGCAAATATTTTGGTCACATGACCTTTTGTTTGATTTTATGATAATTCTTCTAAGCCTGTATTGCAAAGTGCTGTAACATAATCACTTTAGGAGGAAAAAAGTGAATTAAAACAGTCGTGTGTGTATTGCTTAACCTACAAAGTACCTCAGAGAAATTACAGACACCTGGGCTTCACGTTACTATAATCCCTGGTATAGAATCAGTTCCAGATTTCACTTCATTGGTAAATAATGGCACTCAGGAAAAAAAGCAAATCAAAAATGGAATCATGATAATTATTTAAAGGTACATATTATTGGAGAAGTCAACATTAAACAATTTCCATATAAATACTGAAACCACCAAAAATCTTTCATTTTTAGCAACTTGTGTCACACATTCTTACGTTTAAAAATATTTTTAAATTCTCAATATATTGGTTGTTGAATGCAAGCCAAAGGGTCATAAACCAAATTGTATTCAATTCTGTTATTTAATTGGATTAGTTTTTTTGAATATTTAATATTTCAAACGTCTAGAAAATATAGTAGATACTTATGTATACTTGAATAAAATTCTATTAATATAGCCTGTATCCATGAAGTTTAGTGAATTTTCCCAAATTTATCTCCAATATCAATTCAATTTTTGTTATAATTAGAATGTTTTCAAACCAAAGGGGAGAGACTGATGGCAAGGATAATGTTTTTGTGACGTGTAGTTCAGGTTTGGACGAACTACGGCATCCAGACGTGAACTACAGGTCACACAGGCTGAGTGAGCTACAGGCACACCGGTATCTGGAGCGTATGAGAAATATACACACTAAACCCAAACACACTGGCCACTGTTCCTTCACTCTGCAACAGCCTTCTATTACTCTCCGGTGTTAACAATCGTGGTAACTGCTTAAATTTTTGCTTCACTGGGCCAGTAAACTCTTCATGAACTACTACATGGCAAACTTTTTAAAAATAAAACAAAAATTCTATAGCCCCAATCTCCCTGAGCCTAGTTATAAGAAAAAACAAAAAGCCTAGAATATCACTGCTTTGCTTAAAATAGGATACAGATATGAAATCTTTTTACAGAAAGGCATTTTTGTTCTCTTTTAACAGTAACAATCTGTACACTGCCTTAGTTGGGCCCCTGTAATTCTTAGCATGAACTTATTTTTTACTGACGATTTCCTTTAAAGCAGGTAAAGTTGTTTCTTTTAAAAAATAGGTAAGAGAACACTCCAGAATGAGAAGCAGGAAAATAATGCAGGATAGTAAGCACATCTCTTCAAATAAGACCGTTTTACCGCTCCTCAAAGAGTTTATAGCAACACAGGGACAGCCACCCAGGAGAGAAACTAACAAAATCAGTTCACGCCGCAGGGACTTTGCATTTCAATCCTTCCACACGTATTGACTGGGGAGTCACGGAGAAATGGTGCCTTTGCTACAGCCACCCTTGTTAATCAGCACTGATGAGATTTGGAGAGAGGACCCAAGTCACTAACTCTGTTTTTAAAATTACTAAGTTAAAAAAATAAAGCCAAACCTTACCAGAAAGGAGCAAGCTGACTCCACAGAGAACTAAGCTGGCTAAAGAGTCCATGCTTCCCCAAATCTCTCCATCCAGTTTCCACAGATGTGCATGAGGTCCCAAGGATCCTTTCAAAAACCCAGCGGTTTGTGACTTTCCATTCGCATCGTCCTACTAGGTCTTGTTTACAAGTTAGAGGCAAGAAGGAACAGCACAGAAGCAGGCTGTAACAGTCTCATTTCTGTCTGAGCACAGGGAGTTTTAAGTTCCTTTTTCCTGTTTCCTTTGTAGATTAGGATGGGAAAGGCTGTATCTTAAAGGCATTTGGTATCGGCAGGGCTGGGGGCACTCAAGCCCTATCCACCTTGCAATTCATCAAAACACTTATCTGTCTCTGTTGCTTCTGCTGCTGCTTTTGCTGCTGCTGTAGGGGTAGAGGAATTTTTGTTGGAAGTGTGGGTCCCCGGTCAGCATTTTCAGAAACAATAGGGGTATCCTCTCACAGGCGGGAAACTGAGAATAACAAGCCCTCCACCTACGTATGGTATGCGATGATGACCAATCCTTCTCAGACTTCTAACCGCTCTCCTGGGTCTACTGGGATCTCTGATATAACGGGCTTCTGGGTGTGGGGAGCCGTTTTGGGTTTTGTTTTCTCAATTCAACCCACATGGTTTGAATTGGGAAAAGAAGGTTGCCGTGATGAGAAAATACAACGTGAAACGCAATTAATTTCAGTGAGCACCGGTGAGGTCAATGCTCAATGCAGCCACGAGAGACCACAGTCCAAAGTTGTTAGCCTGTTTTCCTTCACACAGATGGCCTGTTGGTTGGCCATTAGCCCACAGATACCCATGTTGCTGGCTATAGCTTTAATTTTCATTAGCAATTCATCTGAAAGTGATCGAATTTCTGGAAGAAGTTGGCATAGAAGGATTTTAATAATGAGAAGGATTTCATTGTCATTGAGTGATGGTGTTTCTTTCAGAAGCAAATTATGTATAACATTTAAGAATTAATCTGTGTAAAAAAAACAAACATACAAGATTAGATTGGGATAAAAATAGTGCTAATAAGACCAAAGAGAGTAAATGGGCCAAAATGAAAATAGCCATTGAATGTACAATATCTAAAATGAGATGAGAGACCCTACACTTAACCAGATGGTAATTTTTCCACCATATGAATTATGACATTAGTTTAGAGAGTGCATTCTTAGCTCATCATCGACCTTCATGCCTGAGGAAGTTATTATACTCCTCCTTTTCCTAACCACCACAGGAAAAGGCAGATGCAGCTAGTCTTGACTAATTTCTGTCTGAGGTTTTACCACATCTATGATGATCTTGCAAACCAATTAATGTTTCCAGTTTGCAGGTGTGAAAAAGCCCAGGTTCTGTCTGCAAACAGATCTGAGTTCAAATACCGGCTCAGCTGCATGTGTGGCTGAGACAAGCTACTTAGTCTTTTTGAGCCTCAGTTTCAACACCTGTAAAATGGCCAACTACCTCCTTCCCAGGTGTTTTGAGTGGAATAAATGAGGTTTAAAGATATAAAAGAATTTGGTACTACGCGTAGTTCACTGAAGGTTCTCATTAAATGTTAATAAGTTTGTTTTCTTTCATTTTTCCATTCAGTCTCAATTTAAACTCCAAGAGCTTCTACTAAAAAGCTATTTCTTTTTTTTTTTTTTTTAGACGAGAGTCTAACTCTGTCGCCCTGGCACGATCTCAGCTCACTGCAACCTCTGCCTCCTGGGTACAAGTGATTCTCCTGCCTCAGCCTCCCAAGTAGCTGGGATTACAGGCACCTGCCACCATGCCCAGCTAATTTTTGTATTTTTAGCAGAGAGGAGGTTTCATCATGTTGGCCAGGATGGTCTCGATCTCTTGACCTCGTGATCTGCCCACATCGGCCTCCCAATGTGCTGGGTTTACAACCATGAGCCACCGAACCAGGCCTACAGAAAAGCTATTTTCTATTCCTATGAGATGACTTTATCATCATAAAACAACAACAACAACAGTGGGCTGGACTACAAACATTAGTCTTTGAGACTAATTAACAATAGATAAAACGATTTTTCTGAAAGAGGTGGAAAATAACTTACATACTACTACTATACACTGGTGTCACATGTCTAGAGGTAAATATCACAAACACAAAGCAAAAGCCTTGTATGCATATTCTTTAGCCCAGAAAATCAATTTTTCTTTTTGAGAAAGTCTCACTTTGTCGCCCAGGCTGGAGTGTAGTCGTGCAATCTTGGCTTACTGCAACCTCTGCCTCCCGGGTTCAAGCGATTCTCCTGCCTCAGCCTCCTGAGTAGTTGGGACTACAGTCATGCGCCACCATGCCTGGCCAATTTTTTGTATTTTTAGTAGAGACAGTGTTTCACCATGTTGGCCAAGCTGGTCTCAAACTCCGAACCTCAAGTGATTTGCCTGCATCGGCCTCCCAAAGTGCTCAGATTACAAGCATGAGCCACCGCGCCCAAACAGAAAATCAATTTTTATGATACACACCAAGCCAAAATCAAAGATGTGCCCCAAAATTTATAAGGATATTATAGAAGCATAATTGATAATAAAGCCTAGAAACAATCAAAATAGTCAACAAAAATGGATTATTTATTAAAAATCATGGTACACAAGAAGTTCAGACAAGTGTCCAAATATTGTGGTGAAAGCAGATTGACACAGAAAGATGTAAAAATGTTTATGGTATATTGTTGATTGGGAAAAAAACACAATTAAAACAGAATGAAATTTATGCCCACTCAATACACACCACAGATATACAACAAATATATATCAAAGTGTTAAAAGTGACTATTTCTGAGTTGTTGGAAAACATAATTTCTATTTTTTTCTTTATACTTTTCTATAATTTTTAACATTTTTAGAAATAATGAACATATATGTAAAGATGAAGAAGACTGAGGGGACATCCTTGAGACAGCTGACCCAGGGTAATAGGATGTATACTTTAAAACACGCGCTGGCAAATAAGAAACAGAATCCAGGCTACGACATGACCCAGCAATCCCAATGCTGGGTATATACCCCAAAGAAAGGAAATAAGTACATCAAAAATATATTTACACTCTGATATTTGATGCAGCACTGTTTACAATAGCTAAGATATGGAAGCAACCTAAGTGTCCATCAGTAGATGAATGGATAAAGAAAATGTGGAACAGCTACACAGTGGAGTACTATTCAGCCATAAAAAAGAATGGCATCCCATCATTTGCAACAATATGGAGAGAACTGGAGATCATTATGTTAAGTAAAAGAAGTCATACACAGAAGGACAAACATCACATGTTCTCGCTTTTTTGTGGGATCTAAAAATCAAAACAATTGAACTCAGGGAGACAGAAAGTAGAAGGATGGTTACCAGAGGCTGGGAAGTGTTGTGGGAGGGTAGGGGAGCTGGTGAGGATGGCTAATGGCTACAAAAATAAAACTAGTTAGGAAGAATAAATAAGACCTACTATTTGATAGCACCACAGGGTGACTATAGGCAATAGTGACTTCATTATACATTTTAAAATAAAGAGTGTAATTGGATTGTTCACAACACAAAGGATAAATGCTCGAAGGAATGGATACTCCATTCTCCATGATGTGGCTATTTCACATTGCATGCCTGTATCAAAACATCTCATGTACCCCATAAATATATACACCTCCTATGTACCTACAAAAACTTAAAATTAATAAATTAATAAAAGAGGAAAATTTTTAAAAGAAACAGGTACAAAGAAGTGTGGCCTCCAGGAGATGACCAGGAAGATGGGGTGCCAGTTCACTACAGCACAGCCTGGACATTCTGTCCTTTGCTGATCTGTGGGCACTGAGCCACCAGAGCCATCCCATCTGACTTCTTAAGGACCTTCATGAACTTTTTTGCAAACCTGCTGTAGGTAACAGTGGCCAGCAGAAAAGGAAAGGTCAGGCCAGGTGCAGTGGCTCACCCCTGTAATCTCAGCACTTTGGAAGGCCAAGGTGGGCAGATCATGAGGTCAGGAGTTCAAGACCAGCCTGACCAACATGGCGAAACTCAGTCTCTACTAAAAATACAAAAATTAGCCAGATATGGTGGTGCACGTCTGTAGTCCCAGCTACTAAGGAGGCTGAGGCAGGAGAATCACTTGAACCCGGGAGGTGGAGGTTGTAGTGAGCGGAAATCATGCCATTGCACTCCAGCCTGGATGACAGAGCAAGACTCTGTCTCAAAAAAAAAAAAAAAAAGAAAAGAAAAAAGGAAAAAAAAGAAAAGGAAGGGTCATCAACAATTAAGGTTTGGCCTTCAGCCAGGACACCACGGTTAAAGTGACCACACCCACCCTGGTCTGGCTGTGGAAAATGCCTGACCGTCTCCAGACTCCATTTACTATAAACCTTCTAAGTTATTGCAGCATTTTTCTTTTACTTTTTCTTTTTTTAACATTGAAATGGAAAGTACTGTGCTATTCACTGCAGGAGGACACACAGAAATAGAAGATTCTGTCTCTGCTTTTAAAGTTCATAATTACAAAATCCCAGTATGGTGGCACTGCATCAAACAGGAAAAGTTAAATAACAAAATCAGGCATTGTGCAGTTGAACACAAGGGGTGGTACAAGCAATAAATTTCTTCTTTTTTTTTTTTTTTTTGAGACGGAGTCTCGCTCTGTCGTCCAGGCTGGAGTGCAGTGGCACATTCTTGGCTCACTGCAACCTTCGACTCCCTGGTTCAAGTGATCCTCCTGCCTTAGCCTCCCAAGTAGCTGGGACTACAGGCACATGCCACCATACCCAGCTAATTTTTGTATTTTTAGTAGAGACGGGGTTTCACCATGTTGGCCAGGATGGTCTCAATCTCTTGACCTTGTGATCTGCCCATCTCGGCCTCCTAAAGTGCTGGGATTACAGGTGTGAGCCACCATGCCTGGCCAATAAAGTTCTAGTAGTAGTTTGCTTTGGAATCCTTTAGGCTAGAGAGCACCAATTCTCATATCTTTTTTTCTTTTCCTGGTATTTCCTAGACAGGTGGCATCTTTCCAGACAGACTGTAAGCTCTTAGGGCAGGAGCTTTGTACTTTATTTTGAATGATCCTATGCCTTCTCTCAATGGCTTAAGGGAAGGAGTAACCTGGATGTCTTTGTAACCATTGTGAGATCATGTGGCCACAGATAACACACACTAGATATAGATAGAATAGATAGGACACAGATAGAATGGGTATTCCACTGCCTTGGGGGAAAAAAATCCTTCAGAAAATAATAAAATAACACGAAAAGAAAAAGTAAACTCCTATTCCTCCTTCAAAATACAATTCAGGCTGGGCGCTATGGTTCACGCCTGTGATCCCAGCACTTTGGGAGGCCAAGGCAAGTGAGTCACTTGAGGTCAAGAGTTCCAACCAGCCTGGCCAACATGGTGAAACCCCCGTCTCTACAAAAATACAAAAATTTGCCGGGTGTGGTGGCGCATGCCTGTTATCCCAGCTGCTTGGGAGGTTGAAACAGGAAAATTGCTTGAACCTGGCAGGTGGTTGCAGGAAGCTGAGATTGTGCCCCTGCACTCCAGCTTGAGGACAGAGTGAGAATCTGTCTCAAAAAAAAAAAGAAAATTCAAATGTTACCGCATCTATGAAACCTTCCTCTAGGTAGCTACCGATACCTAGCAAACCACTCCATAATGTAGCAGCTTAATACAACAGTCATTTATGTAGCTCATGATTCTATGGGTCAGAAGTTCAGACTGCCCTAGACAGTTTCCCCGATCTCAGAGGGCCTCCCTCATGTGTTCACAGTTAATTGTCAGCCATTAAGGTAGTTCAGCTTCAGGTAAGGGCTGACTGCCTGTGTGGCAACAGGGCTGACAGAGCTGTAACTCTCTCACCTTCCAGCAAGCTAGCCTGACTTCTTAATATGGTAGGCTCAGAAATCCAATAGAGTGAGTGGAAATACACAAGTTCTCTTGAGGCCTAGGCTTAGGATTAGCACAGCATTACTACTGTACATTCTGTTGGCCAAATCAAGTCACATCACTAAGACTGCATCCAGGGGTGAAAAAATAAACTCTACCTTTTGATTTGAAGAATTATAAAGTCACAATGCAAAGTGTGAGAATAAAATAAAATCAAGAATTTTGGTCATTTTTTTTTAAAGTCAGGTTTGTTGGGATATAATTTACATATAGTAAAATTCACTACCTTTTCAGAAAATTGTGGTAAAAACATACATACCATAAAACTTGCTATCTTAGCTGGTTTTAATTCTCCAGGTCAGTAATGTTAATGATACTTACATTCTTGTACAACAGATCTCTAGAATTTTTTTTTTTTAGAGGGAGTTTTGCTCTTGTTGCCTAGGCTGGTGTGCAATGGTGCGATCTCGGCTCACCACAACCTCCACCTCTAAGGTTCAAGCAATTTTCCTGCCTCAGCCCCCCAAGTAGCTGGGATTACAGGCATGCTCGAGCACGCCCAGCTAAGTTTTTGTATTTTTTTTAGTAGAGGTGAGGTTTCTCCATGTTGGTTAGGCTATTCTCAAACTCCTGACCTCAGGTGATCCACCCGACCTCAGCCTCCCAGTATGCTGGGATTACAGGTGTGAGCCACTGCCTCTAGAACTTTTTTGTCTCGAAAAACTGAAACGCTGTATCCCTTGAAATCCCCATTTCTCCTCACTCAACCCTTTCAACTGCCATTCTACTTACCTCATACAAGTGGAATCCTGCAATATTTGTCTTTTTGTGACTAGCTTATTTCACTTTGCATAATGTCCTCAAGGTTTATCCAAGTTGTAGCCACATTTTCTGTATCTATTCACCAGTCCATAGACATCTGAGTTGCTTCCACCTCTTGGCTGTTATGAGTAATGCTGCAATGAACATGGGTATACAAATATGTCTTCAAAATCCTGCTTTTAATTCTTCTGGATATATGCCCAGAAGTGGGATTGTGAGATTTTATGGTAATTATATTTTTAATTTTTTAAGGAACCTCCATACTATTTTCCATAGCAGCTGCTCCATTCTGTGTCCTCACCAATGGTGCACCCAGGTACCAATTTCTCCATACCCTCTCCAACACTTGCTGTTTTCTGGGTTTGCAGTTGTTGATGACGATGATGTTGTTTTCAAATAGTGGGCATCCTAATAGGTATGAGGCAGAAATTCACTCCTTTTAAGTATGCAGTTCCGTAACTTTTCACAAACGCATATCTTGGCATAATAAGCACTCCATCAACCCAACATCCATCACCTCAAAAGTTTTCTTAAATCTCATTGTAGTAAATCGCCTCCCCCAACTAACAGCCACAGGGAATCACTGATCTGTTTTCTATCCCTATAGTTTTGATTTTTTTCAGAATGTCATATAAAGGAATCATACAGAATATGGCTTTTTAAACCTTTTTTTTTCATCTGCCATACTTCATTTGATAAATCCATGTATTTGCATATATAATTTGTTCCTTTTTTGTACCTGAAAGTATGCAATTATGCTTATATGTTCACCATTTTATCTATTCACTATTTGGAATATTTTCAATTTTGAATGATTAAGTCCCTATAACTTTATTCATCTTTATAATTTAATGTTCATAAATTCACATACATACTTTTGTGTGACCATGTTTTTCGTTTCTCTAGGGTAAATATCTGGGACCGAAATTAAAGAACTCCTGAACTTTTCTACTGCAGTTGTCCCATTTTTTATTCTCATCACCAACATATAAAAATTCTATAAGTCACCACAGTGTTTGCAGAAAAGTAAAGAAAGAAAAACAGTTTTAGTTATCTTTCATCCTTGCTAGCTCTTGCTGTGGTCACTTTTCATGTGTTTGCTTTTTAGCCATCCTAATAGGTGTGCAGAGATATAAATCAATGTGACTTAAATCTACATTTCTCTAATAACTACGTTGAGTATTTTCTCATGTGCTTTTTGCCATCCATTTATCTTCTTTGTAAAGTGTTCAAACTGATTGCCCATTTTTCAATCCAGTTGTTTCTTACTGTTGAGTTTTGAGTCTTTTATGTACTTTTGTCAACACATGTGATTTGCAGCTATTTTCTCTCAATGTGTGGCTTGTCCATTTCCTTAATACTGTCTTTTGCAGAGCAAACATTTTTAATTTGGAAGAAATGCTATTTATCCAGTTTTTATTTAATAAATAGTGCTGCTATATGATATGTAAGGAATCTTTGCCTAACACACGTCATGAAGATTATTTCTTATGCTTTGTTCTAAAGGTTTCATAATTTTCGTACTTAGGTAACATTCAATACTTAGGTAACGTTGTATAATGTGTCAGGTATACGTTGAGGTTTACTTTCATGCATGTGGGTGCCCAATCGTTCCAGCATCATTTTTTGAAAAGACTATCCTTTCTCCATTGAATTTTCTTTGCACCTTTGTGTTCCATTCATCTATGTGTCTTTTTTTTTTTTTTTAAGAGACAAGGTCTTATTCTGTCACCCAGGCTGGAGTACAGAGGTGTGACTGTAACTCACTGCAGCTTCAATTTCCTGGGTTCAAGTGACCCTCCCAGCTCAGCCTCCCAAGTAACTGGGGTTGCAGACATGCACCACTATGCCCAGCTAATTTTTGTAAAGACAGGATCTCTCTATGTTGTCCACAGTGGTCTCACACTCCTGGCCTCAAGGTGATTCTGCTGCCTCGGCCTCCCAAAGTGCTTGGATTAAAGGCATGAACCACTGCACCAGGCCTATGTGTCTATTTTTTTGTGAATACTATAATGTCTTGGTTACTATTGAGAGGGGAGACCCCCTCGCCTCCTTCTATTTCACCTCCTCCCTCCCACACTTCCAGATGGGAAGGAGGGTGAAGAAGGAAAAAGAAAAATAAGATACCAAAGAGCTGGGAAAATGACTCCCTCTTTAGTTCCCAGCATCTCTGCTATCTGCTAACCTTGAAAGAGCTGCAAATGAATGTTATCCCTGCCAGCTGGAGCCCAGCACTGGTTCACGCCCCCACATCTCCACAGACCAGGCTCCCCCCTGCTGGAAACACCTCTGCCAACAAACAGCTTGTTGCTTTTGTCTTGTCTCTGTAAGCCCCCTCCCACGCTGCATATGAATTAGCCAATCAATGAAGCCAAAAGATTGTAAGGTCAGACGTCCAGCAAATGGACAATAACACAGTTCCACCTCAGTTTCCCCTTTAGCGTTGTAAGCCTATAAAAGGGGAGAGAAGCTGCAGCTCGGGGAGCTTGGTGACTGAGGCTGTAGCCCCTGCAGCTCCTAGCCGAATAGAAAGCCACTTCCTTCCTCAGTTTGATGTTCAAGAGGTTTGTCCCTGCCGCTCCTGCTTCACTATAGCATTTTTTTTTCTTTGAGATGGAGTCTAGCTCTGTCACCCAGGCTGGAGTGCAGTGGCGCAATCTCGGCTCACTGCAACCTGTACCTCCCGGGCTCAAGCGATTCTCCTGCCTCAGCCTCCCAAGTAGCTGAGATTACAAGCGTACACCACCACGCCTAGCTAATTTTTGTATTTTTAGTAGAAACAGGGTTTTACCATGTTGGCAAGGCTGCTTTTGAACTCGTGACTTCAAGTGATCCTCCCATCTTGGCCTCCCAAAGTGCTGGGATTACAGGCATGAGCCACCATGCCCAGCCAGTTACTGTAACTTTTATAGTAGGTACTGAAATCAGGTAATAAGAAGTCTTTAACTTTGTTCAAGTTCAAAATTGTTTTTGGTTTTCTAGTTCTTCTGCATTCTTTTGCTTGCTTTGAACATGCATTGCTCTTTATTTCTAATTTTTTAAGGTAGAGACGTATCATTAACTTGAGACTTCTATTTTTTGTAAAATATATTTATGTAATTATATCAGTTTTCCTCTAAGCACTGCTTTAGTTTCACTCTACACATTTTGATATGTTGAACTTTCATTTTATGTTTAGTTCAAAATTTAATATAGTTTCCCTTTAACCCATGAATTATTTAGAAGTATGTTACTTTGTTTCCAAAATCTGGGGGAATTTTTCAGCTACCTGTCTGTAAATAATTTCTAGTCTAATTTTTTTGTGATCAGAGAACATACTTTGTATGACTTGAGTTCTTTTAAATTTGTTAGTTATATGGCCCAGAATGAGGTGTATCTTGGTATGTGTTCTACATGCACTTGAAAATAATGTGTATTCTGCTGTTGTTGATGGACTGTTTTAAAATGTTCAATCAGGGCTAATGAGGCAGCTTATACCTGTAATCCCAGCAGTTTGAGAGGTCAAGGCAAGATTGCTTAAAGCCATGAGTTCCAGACCACCCTTGGCAACAAAGCGAGACTTTACAGTTTTTAAAAATTAGCTGGGCATGGTGGCACACACCTGTAGTCCCAGCTACTTGGGAGGCTGAGGCAGGAGGATTCCTTGAGCCCAGGAGTTTGAAGTTATAGTGAGCTATGATCACCCCACTGCATTCCAGCCTGGGCAACAGATTGAGATCCTATCTCTAAAATAGAAAAGAGTTTCAATTAGGTACACTTGGTTCATAGTGGTTTTGATTTTTGTTTGTTTCTCTTTAAGATCCAGGATACATGTGCAGAACATGCAGGTTTATTATATAGCTATACATGTTAAGTCTTTTATGTATCCCCACTGATTTCCTTTCTACTCTAAGATTCTGCCTATAATTAGGAATTTAGAGTTACCCTTTCAATTCTATCAATCTTTCTTCATGTATTTTGAAGGCCATTTGTTGGGTTTATTCATATCTAGGATTTCACATTTGTTATGTATCTTGGTCAATGAGACTATCTTTATTTAATATCCATATTTATCTCTGGTAATATTCCTTATTTTGAAGCCTACTTTGATATTAATTGTGTAATTTTTGAAATTTTTCAATAGCAGACATTATTTCTTCACAGTTATGTCTTTGGTCACCTTAGAAAAGGTCATATACAACAAGAAGGTACTCAAGCTAGATATTGAAAGCTGAGGTGCTTCCCAGGTGAATCATGGTAGTGGGCAAGAAGGAGGTAGGACGGGCATTTCTGATAAATGCACCAGTAATCTGAGGGAAACATGAAAGTATGAAATAATACACTGTGTGTTGGTCTGTGTTGCTAAAGGAGTATCTGAGACTGGGCAATATATGAAGAAAAGAGGTTTAAATTTTGACACATGGTTCTGTGGACTGTACAGCAAGCATACTGGCATTTGCTTCTGAAGGCCTCAGGAAGCTTACAATCATGGCAGAAGACAAGGGGGAGCCCGTGAGTCACATGGGGCGATAGAGAGCAAAGAGAGAGAGGTGGATGTGGCAGTCTCTTTTAAACAACTAGATCTTGCAGGAACTCATTATTGCAGGGAGGTCACCAAGCCATTCATGAGGGCTCTGTCCCATGATCCAAACACCTCACACCAGAATGAGGTGTTTACATTTCAGCATCAGATTTTGCGAGGACAAATATCTAAACTATATCATTCCACCTGTGGTCTCTCAAATCTCAAGTCCTCACACTGCAAAACATAATCATCCCTTCCCAATAGTCCCCAGAAGTCTTAACTCATTCCAGTATTAACTCAAAAGTCCAAATCCCAACAGAGGCTCAAGGCCCTTTCCTTCAATCGATGAGCCTGTAAAATCAAAACCAAGTTATTTACTTCCAAGATGCAATGGTGGTATAGGCATTGGGCAAATGTTTCCATTCCAAAAGGGAAAAATAGGCCAAAAAAAGAGCAACAGGCCTGACACTTTTCCTGTGTTAGTGCATTTGCACTGCTGTAAGGCAATATCTGAAACTGTGTAACATGTAAAGAAAAGACGTTTAAATTTTGGCTCATGGTTCTCTGGGCTGTGCAGGAAGTGTGGTGCCAGCATCCACTTCTGGTGAGGTCTTCAGGAAACTTACAATCATGGCAGAAGGCAAAAGAGGAGTCAGTTGTGTCACATGGTGAGAGAGGGAGGAAGAGAGAGAGGTGGAGACGCTAGTCTTTTTTTTTGAGACAGAGTCTCACTTCGTCACCAGGCGCCAGCCTGGAGTGCAGTGGCATGACCTCGGTTCACTGCAACCTCCACCTCCTCAGTTCAAGCAATTCTCCTGCCTCAGCCTCCCCAGTAGCTGGGACTGCAGGCGCCCGCCACCACACAGATAATTTTTTTTGTATTTTTAGTAGAGATGGGTTTTCACCATGTTGGCCACGATGGTCTTGATCTCTTGACCTCGTGATCCACCCACCTTGGCCTCCCAAAGTGCTGGGACTACAGGCACGTGCCACCATGCCTAGCTAATTTTTTTTTGTATTTTTAGTAGAGACCAGGTTTCACCATGTTGGCCAGGATGGTCTCGATCTCTTGACCTCGTGATCTGCCTGTCTCGGCCTCCCAAAGTGCTGGGATTACAGGCGTGAGCCACAGCGCCCGGCCTAGTCTCTTTTAAACAGTAAGATCTCGCACTCATTACCAAAGGGAGGGCACCAAGCCATTCATGAGGGATCTGCTGCAGTGACCCAAACACCTCCTACTAGGCCCACCCTCCAACATTGGGGATACATTTCTACATGAGATCTGGAGTGGAGAAACATCCAAACTATATCACCATGTAAGGGGAAATGTAAGCAACTGAGCAAGGATGAAATAAGAGTGAGAAAGGGCGTGGCCAGAGACAAGCTGCATTATGCAAACTGTGTCCAGACTTGATATTCCCTACCAAGGCCTATAACAATGAGAAAAATAAAGGTTTCAAATCAAGGAGTGTCATGATCAAATTTCTACTTTAGGAAGTAGAAAATACTCTGAGAGCAATAACATGTTAAACTGGTAGAGATTAAAGCCAGGAAAACATGATAGGTGATTATTGCAATGTGGCATTTAAAGATCATGCACTTTGGAGGCCAAGGAGGGCAGATCACCTGAGGTCGGGAGTTCAAGACCAGCCTGACCAACATGGTGAAACCCCGTCTTTAAAATAAATAAATAAATAAAAATAAAGATCATGAAAGTCTGAAATAAGGCTATGGCAGCATCAGAGCTGGAGAGAATTGCAAGTATTAAAGTGATGAAAATATGAACTTTAATGACTGTTAGAGGTGGTACAAAGGGAGGAGACTAGGACAAGTCCAAGGTTGCTGTTTTGTATAATTTGAGAAAACATCTAGCATAGTGCCTGATAATGATAGCTGTTAGTATTATCAGCATCGAATACAACTCACACATTTCACAAGTTCAAAAGCATCAACCACCACCTGTGGCCCCCATAGAAAAAGTGGAATCATACTCCTACTGGAGAAGCTACCATGCTTTATTGTGGAATGACTGTTTACCCGTCTCTCTCTCTCTCTCTCTGTTAAACTGTGGACTCCCCGAGGGCAGGAATCCTGTCATATTTATTTCTGCATCTCTAGCAGCTACTTTTATAAATGTTTGTCAATTTGAAATATGAAAGATGGAGCCTTTAAAGGCTATTTAATAGCTATTCCTATTTGAAGAACTTTATTTTGATACCTTGGAAAAACCAAATAAAGGCAGCTTAACTACTTCCTACTTAAATAGGAATTTGTTCATTTCAGTGCTGCTAGCACTGATGACTTAGATGTCCAGGAAAAGCTCTCGGAATAAAGGCTGTGTTTTGCACGTAAGATTTACAATATCCCTGTGCATGGGTATTGTATCACGAATAAATGATATTCAAGATACGCTGCCAGGCCAGTCAGGAATACAGACACATCACTGTGAAATAACAACACGACACTCCTCTGACTTCTAAACACCACTCACAAAACTACTAGAAACTCACGTCCAAATCATTCCCTTTTAATTCCCTGGGGATAAAGTAATAGATGCTGAATTCCAGACCACATGGAAGTCCCCCACCCTTTGTGACTCAAGGCCTCCTCATCAGCTCTGTATTGTGACTCCTGGCATGGCTGCAGTCCCCGTCAGAAGCCATCCTGCCAGACTCTCCAGCTTGTCTGCAGTTGCCCTGCCTGTGCCCTCTGCACTCTATGCACCATGGCCTCCTCACTGTTTCTGGAACATTCCAAGCCCATAGCCCGTGAGCTATTCCCCACAAACCCCCAAGGGATTTTGTAACAGGTTCTCCTTCGACTTGAAAGCTCCTTGGGTTAATCACTTCAGTGAAGTGGGTAAGAGACAGAGAACAAAATTAACCTGGAAAGAACGTTAGATTGTGTACCATCTTTTCACCCACATCCGTCCTCTGAGATAGCAATCAGCACTTCTCAGATATAGAAACAAACAAACAAAAAACAATCGTAATGAGGAATTTCACAAAGACAACTTAAAATAGAAACTTTCTTTTAAAGTAAGGAGCTATTTTTTTTTCTTGCATTTGGCAAAATACTATATGTTAGAGGCATGGAATCTGTGCTGTACTTTTTTGTTTTACACTGGAAAGTCCATATTGGAGATGACCTCTAAGTCTGGCATTCCGGCTGGGCGCGGTGGCTCACACTTGTAGTCCCAGCTCTTTGGGAGGCTGAGGTAGGTGGATCACGAGGTCAAGAGATCAAGACCATCTTGATCAACATGGTGAAACCCCATCTCTACTAAAATAAATACAAAAATTAGTTGGGCACAGTAGCACGCGCCTCTAGTCCCAGCTTCTCAGGAGCCTGAGGTGGAAGAATCACTTGAACTGGAAGGTGGAGCTGGCAGTGAGCCAAGATTGTGCCACTGCACTCCAGCCTGGTGTCAGAGCAAGAGCAAGATTCCGTCTCAAAAAAAAAAAAAAAATAGACTGGCATCCCAGTTCACATTAAGTTAATGGTATTAATCACTGATAATCTTCTGTCCTTCAACCTGGCTTAATCTAGCTTAAATAAGGACAATCTGCAAGCAGGAAAAACTTATTTAATTACTTATATGTGTTTAGTTTATAATATAGATATGCATTAATACCACCTACACACCCATGCACAATATATAAACACAGACAAACAATTCATGTATGGCAGATCTAGCCAAACTGGCCTGTCTATAAATCAATCAAACTGGGGTCTTTCCAAGCATAGTACAGAATGTTGTTGGAAGACGAGGCCCTGGACTCAGAAAAGCAAATACAAATGCCTAGGTCCAGCATTTCATTCCTAGCATGTTATACCAGAGATTTAAACCTCAGCTTTCTCATCTCTGAGAGCATTTTGAAAGCACTTACCTCACTACGTTGTTGTCAAGATTATATGAGATAGTATGTGTATAATGTTTAGCACAGTGCTCATGATAGAGTGTGTAAAAAATAAACATTACCATGTATTATTATTGTTAAAACGTTAAAAATGAAGTTAATAGCCATCACTTGTATGAAGCTTATAATAATATACCATTATTAATTTAAAAGATGAAAACAACACAAGATATGTTTATATAACTTTAAGTGATCACAAGAAAGACAAATCATTATAAATAATTCAAGTATGCTTCTGCATTCATTTCTCTCCAAAAGTAACATTTCACTCAAGTATGACTTATGCCTTGATTATCCCTTTTAGAAAGAGGACACATTTGTTAAACCTTATTCTCCTTAAAAAATTAAAAAAAAAAAAAAACTTCACAATGCAGATTGAAATGAAAATAAACTTCTAGTTTAGAGAGAATGAATTAATCAATTAATCATATTACTAGCTGCTTCTCTCTCTCAAAATTTATTAAAATGAAGCCCATGAAATTTTTAAGGACATAAGACCAACAAGACAAAGAAAATGAAAAAGAAAATAGAAACCACACAACATTTTGGAAAAGCTTGGAATTGTTAGACCAAGGTTAACTAATACAGCAGACACAGAAATGGTACTAAGTGATCAGTGGGGGAAAAACAATCTACACTGCAGAACTTCTAAAAGAGCATAAATTAGTGTCTACTTACTTGTACGTTTGGAATTGAGGATATCGTGAAATTAAAATTAAGAGGAGTAGTTGAAAGTATGTTTAGAGGAGTAGTTGAAAGTATGTTTAAAAAAACAGGCAAAATGCCATACCAGTTTATTTATACCAGAGTGGCTATAATAAAAAAGATAGTAACAAATGCTCTACAGGATGGAGCGATGGAGATCTCATACACTACTGGTGGGAATGAAAACGGTGCAGACACTTTGTTCCTCAAAAGATTAACCACAGACTTAGCATATGACTGAGCAATTCTACTCCTACGTATATACCCAAGAGAAATGAAAACATGTCCACACAAAAATTTATTCAGTACATGATTGCTCATAGCAGTATTATTCATAATAGACAAAAAGTAGATATACCCTCAAGCCATCAAATGATGAATATATAAAATATGGTGTATCCATACAATGGAATATTTTTTGGCAATAAAAAAATGAAGGACTGATTCATGATACAACACACATGATAACACAGGCTAAGAAAATGAATCCAGTCAGAAAAGACTCCATATTGTATGATTCTACTTCTATGAACTGCCCAGACTAGGAATACCCATAGAAACAGAGAGCAGAGTAGTGGTTGCCTGGGTCTGGGTGCGGTGGAGGTGGGGAGTCAGCGAAGGAGGGGAGAACTGGTTGGGAAGCATGACTTCTAAAGGCCATTTGGTTTCTTCTTAGGATGACGAAAATGTTCCAGAATTGACGTGATGGTTGCACAACTCTGACTAAATATACAAAAACCATTAAAATATATTCACTTTTTTTTAGATGGGATCTTGTAATGCTGACCAGGCTGTTTTTGAACTCCTGGGCTCAAATGATCCCCTTGCCTCAGCCACCCAAGTAGTTCGGATTTCAAGTGTGCACCACCATGCTCAGATGAATTTTATACTTTCAATGGGTAAATTGTGTGCTATGTGAATTACATTTCAATAAAGCTGTTCAAGAAGAGTGGCGGTCTTTTCTTTGGAGGGAGTAAAAGAGAGGTTCACTGGTCCGCACAACATGGGCAATAAGACTGGGCTGATTTAAACCTTGGGCCTTTGTCCCTCTGTTGACTCCCAAAAAGCTGTCAAATGTTTATCCTCTAGACAGGTCAGTGGAACTCTGGGGAACCTGGCCAGCTCAAGTGAATAAATCTGAAGACGTTAACATATGTTCAACAAAGTCATTCCTCTAGTTTTGCTACTGTGGTGCTCACAGTCAGCAAACTGAACTCACGCTCAGTCAGCTTTTTGGTGCCCCACCCTTACATGGACAGCCAAGACAACTACATTTTTTAGGGAAGCCTCTAAAGCAGAGGCTCATAAAAATAACCAGAAGAAAAGCAACCTGGAGGAAGCAGAGACTACCAAGGAGAAGGAAATGACAACAGTTTGAAAAGGACTAATATTAATATCAGAAAAATATGTGACAAGATGTTGCACACATGAAATAAGAACAGGATGCTATTCTTAAAATATTCCAATACATTCATAAAATACTATTCAGTGATAAAAAGGATGAGCTATCAAGCCACAAACAGATATAAATTAATCTTAACTGCATATTGCTAAATGCAAAAAGTCAGACTGAAAAGGCCATATCCTGTAGCCTCCAATTATATGACATTCTGGAAAACGCAAAACTGTAGCAATAGTGAAAAAGATCAGGGGTTGCCAGGGGTCTGAGGAGAGTCCACAGCAGATTTTCAGAGCAGCGATATTATTATTCTATATGATACTGTAACGACAGATACAAGACATTAAGACAGTATCCATTTGTCAACTTTAAAAAGAGTCAATCTTAACACAAAATTTAAAAATTGTTTAAAAGGCCAGAGGATCTCAGGATGGAATACAGGGAATGTGACAGAACAATCTAACTGTATCACAAACGCATGAAACAACCTGACTGAAGAGGGTGGGGAGAAAAAAGAAAATGCCTTACTTATTTTAAATCCCAGCATTCCAAACATTTAATCATGAAATTCCATTAATGTTAGTGAAGTCAGCAAACTTTTTCATGTGACGTCTCCAAGTAGATACTGAAATACTAAAAAAAATGACAGCGCTTGTTACAAAATAGCACAAAGAAAATCTGCTTTCTAAATAGAGTATCCCTAACCTTGAGAATAAGTTAAGCAGTCCATTTTTTAAATAATTTCCAGAAACTACCTGTTTATAAAAGAGAAAAATAAACATTTATGCCACAACGCAGGCCAGGCACTTGCACATAAGTTATCTTATTCAATCTTCCTTACACTATATTATCTTACAAGAAAGATAGTAATATCTATTCCCATTTTACAAAAAAAAAATTTATATAAATAACATCCAAGATCACAGAATATGTTGTAGATTTTCAGTGAGTGTTTATTGGAAATAAATAGAATAATGAATAATTTAAACACAAGTCATGCATGCGAAACAAAAAGTATACATTGTTGAGCATGGAAAACATAATGAATTTAAATATTACTTTTAAAGTTCAGTTATTGTTCAGTGTTCACTGAAATTTTCATAAGAGGTTTCAGTGAGGGGAAAAGATTTGAGTAGGGCTTTAATGTATGGATAGAATACAAATAAATGGATGGGGGGGAGAAAGACAGTTGAGGTGGAGGCAGCTACAGGCAAAGTTATGGGTGGGCAAGAACGAGGCTGCATAGAGTGAAGTGGATTAAAACACTTTCCTAGGAGGCTTTCAACTCTCTCCCCACAATATATAGAGGCTCTGCAATAAATGTCTACTAATGGCTCTTGCTAATATTAATTTTCTTCAATATAATAACAAATATGGAAGCATCATCAGGTAAATCATTAAGTCAAATAATGTAAGAACTAGGAGACTCTTAACATTTCCCAGGGCAACACACATGGTAAATGGCAGACTTGGGGTGTGAACAGATATTTCTGTTTTCTGTGTTCTTTATTCATTCCGCCTACATGTTTTGATTCCTCCTTTACAAATGAGGAATTGTCTGGAGAAGTTAAATTACATAGATTTGTTGTTGTTGTTGTTGTTTGGTTTTGAGACAGGATCTAGCTCTGTTGCCAGGCTGCAGTGCAGTGGGACTATCTCGGCTCACTATAAACTCTGCCTCCTGGGCTCAAGCAATCCTCCCACCTCAGCCTCCCGAGGAGCTGGGACTAGAGGTGTATGCCACTACACCCCGGCTAATTTTTGTATTTTTTGTAGACATGGAGTTTCACCACGTTACGTGGGCTGGTCTCAAACTCCTGGGTTCAAGCAATCTGCCCGCCTAAGCCTCCCAAAGTGCTAGGATTACAGGCATGAGCCACCATACCCGGCCCATAGTTTTTATTAAAGAGCAAATTCAGTCAGGTTTTTGCATTCCAGTTTCTCTGGAAACACAGAATAACAGAATATAAAATTTAAATAGAACACAGATACCAAGCTCTGTCACACAGAAACAGAAGTCAAAAGCAGAGGAGTAGGTTAGGGAGGAAGATGAATCTATTTGGTCTGTGTGGAATTTGAGTTTCTGCTAGATAAGCTTTGGGTTTCCAGAGCACCCTTCTCAGAAGATTCTCCAAATTATGGGGAAACCACTTGGAGTTTTGGCAAAAAAAATAAACTATTTGTATATACAGCTGTTCAATCCCAAAGATTCCTTTTCTCCTCCAGTTATGTGACCAAATTTTGAGTCGGCCCTTTGACGGTTAGGTATTGTGTGTGCATTTTCTTAGCTTGATAGTTTACATTACCCTGTAATCATTTCCCTCTTTGAAGGTTTAGGCTGAAAAGAAGAGAGATGGCGCATCTTAGTCACTCCCACACTGGAAGATATGCCTGGTCTCTACCTTCACCCGCTTCTCTTCATTTCAGTAGAAACCTGATAAAGACCAGGCTTGTCTAAATCTAGAGCTGATGAGAAAAGACAATCCCAACGTTACTGTAAAAGAATATTCTGTGTCCTGCCCCTGACTTTCCCCAAGAATTGAGGCAGAATCTCTCCTCCTTTTCAAGAACACATTGCCTACTTAAGTTAGTGTTTTTTTTAAAAAAATAAAACAAAATGGAGTTTGTGTAGTACTTTAAAAAGATGACAAACTTCTCAGAAACATATTTTCCAGAATGCTCTCATCTTAAGCATAATAATTTTGATTCAAGAAGAAAATAAAACTGACAAGAAACTCGGATAATATTCTCATTGCCTGAGTTTCTCAATGTGTTGCGAAAGAAAGCTACTAATACTTAGACTTATGTTAAAAAAAATGTATATTCATGTTTAATGAAACATATGGGAGAGTTTTATTCTTAAAATAATTTAAAATTTTATATGTACTTTGTTTCAAATTTCATTTTCATGGTGTCTTTTAAATTAGTTCATTTGGCCATTGATTAATTTTTTCCTGTTGATCTGCAGGCTAGAGGTTTCACAGTTTAAGTTTTTTACATTTTGAATAGTTTCCTTTTAGCCAACTTTTATTTTTCCTATCACATTTTAAAGTAAATGTGCAGATTAAGTATGTTAATATTTTTACTTATTTTATATCTACTAAGTACAGGACTAATATTTCTTAATGAAAATTACTAATGAAGAAATTTTAAAAAGCGAACTAGCCTCTATTAATGTTCTTATTAACAGGAATGGCCTGATAAATGTTTTATGAGGTTCTTTCTTCATTCCAACTTGTAAATCATGATATTTTATTCTGCTCCCTACAAAGACGTACTGTAAAAGTAGCGAATTGAGCAATCAACTCTGCTAAGACTTCTTACACACTTATTTAAGGACTTGACAGCATCATTGGTATCTCACAGAGAGCCCTTGTTCTTGGAACTCTCTCCCCTTCCTCCACACCCTACCACAGAAAAAGAGTGAAAAATGTTTAAGTGGTATTTATCAGCATGCTGCACACCACAAAACATTTAGCCAAAAAGAAGCAGCAGCCAATGAGCTTGAAAGGAAAAGTGTGTAACAGCCAAACAATTGTGCATTACTAAGATGATCAGGCATCCTGTTTTTGGACAGCACTATTATGGAGAGGAAAGTCACTACTGATGGAAGTGAACTTGGAAAGATTTCTATTTCTGTATTCTTTCTTCTTCAAGCCTCCTTGCCTCTGCTCCAATACCCTACCAAATTCCACTTTCTAATAACAGTAATTTAAAAAGAGGGCATATCCCAATGGAATGCTTCTTTGTTTAGAACTTTCTTACCAGAAATTTATTGTTTTCTCTTTTTTAAAATGTTACATTTATTGCTACATAGCTGTTGTACACAAGTGACATTTCCTATAAGTGACATAAAATGTTTTTATATTTCCTGCTGTCAATGGAAAAGATTCATCAATATCTATTAAAATCTGTAATGCATATGTCCTCCATTCTAGTAATCTTACTCTTGTGAATTTATCCCAAAGAAAAACACATCAGTAGATAAAGACATACAAGGATATTTATTGTAGCACTGCCTGTATTGCAAAAGTGGAAACAAAATCAACAACTGAGGGATTGCTGAATAGATAACGCTAACTCTAATCATGGAATATTGTGCTGACAACAAAAATATGAATTCAAGTTATTCCCAAATGAAATGGATTATCCCCGGGTAATGTTGGGTGAGAAAAGCAACCTGCTTTATAATATGGTCCCATTTATAAAACTAATGAATTTTAAAACCCTGTATTTGCAATATATGTAAGTATATGTATGAATAGGTTTGCACAGAATTACATAAATCAAGAGAAAAATGGAAGAATATATATTAGGCTGTTAACATGAATTACCATGGGAATGGGATGTAAGGAGGTTGGAGTGGGGAGAGAGGAGATGAGAGTTTTTAAAATTTACTATGAAATCAGATACATAATCACATGTTTGTATTATCTAAAAGTATATACAAAGTCTTAATAAAGATATGAACATTTTTCAAAACAAAAGGCGGAGGCAACAATACCTGAAATTTGTCCAAGTCTATAATAATTGTCAACGGAAACTAGAAAGCAAAATAGGAAGTACATCATCTGAGGCTATTTGTTCTTACAATGAAAAGGCACTCCTTAATACCTGATAGCCATAATGCAATGTTTAAGTGTCATTAAAATGTAAAATCCCTGCATTTCCATTATATAACATCTGAGAATATATAATAACCTCCATTTAATAATACTAACTGCTACCATTTTTGAACACTTTGGTCCTGGGCACTGTGCATATGCTTTAATACATTAGGTCATTTAATCTCTATAGTATGCTGTGAGAGAGACATTATTTCTCCTGTTTTGTAGTTGTTGAAACTGAGAATTAGAGAAGGTAGGTATTCTAAGGTTATTCAGCTAACAAGTAGAAGACCCAGGGTTAAAACCCGATTTGCCTGACTCCAGAATCCATGCTATTAGCCACTAATCTACAGGCACTCCCATTGTTCTGAAACCCAGATTTCGTCTGTTTTACATCTTTTCTCCTGGAAAGATTGTTACGTGATATTTTAATCCTCTAAGCTGGGATATGCCTGACTGTGGGGTTTCTATGATGTGCAGTATATTTAGAAAGAAGGAAACCCCATTAAGAAAAACTCTATGATATGTGCTGCTTATCTGCTTTGATCATTCTCAGAATCAGAATCTTGACTATCCAACACTGGGTATAAGTTTCTTAAGTTAGAATTTTATCATAATAACAAAAATAATCATTCATTTATCCAACAAATATTTGTTGCATAGCCACCATGTGCAAAGCATTATTCTAGGGACTGTTGGGAATGATAGGTTCATCCTGCATTATATGCCAAGATATACTACAAACTATACAGGATTTATAGTAAGGTTATTGTTTAATTTTAACGAAAACTTAGTACTATTACCTAATTTGGTTTTAAATGTCACTTTGATTAAAAATTTCAAATAACAAATAATACCTTATATTAGGTTAGTGCAAAAGTAATTGTTTTTGCCATTAAAAGTAATTGAAAAATAACTTTTAATTTCTACAAAGTGAAAAGATAAGCCTTAGACTAAGATAAGATATTTGCAACATAAAACTTCCAAAAGACATATAATACAATAGAAAATGGGCAGTAGATATGAAGAAGGTAATTCATAAAAGAATCTTCAATTGTCACATGATCTCATTAGTGACCACAGAAATCCCTTTAAAGCAACAATTAGAAAAAATTTAAAGTTTGACAAAACTGAATTCAGGATTCATAACTGGTGAGAGTGTAAGTCAGCACAACCTCTTTGGAAAGATCTAATTGAAAATGCACATTACTTACGATTTTGCAATTCTATATCTAGGTAATGAAAGTTGCATACATGTGCACGAAAAGTCACCAGTGAGCTCACTGGGGCACTGTAATAGAGAAGAACATAAAGCAACTAAATATCAATCTGTAAGACAATTGAAATAATAATGATGTATTCACATAATGGAATACAATATACAGCAATTAAAATAAAAAAGCAAGATCTATAATAATCAACAAAGATAGCCTTCAATGAAGCAATGTTCAATGGAATAAAGAAGGTAGAGACTGATACTGTTTATGTAATTTTTAAGGATATAAAAATGATTCCATATTTTTCTTATAAACACATGTATACAGTAAAAGTATAAAAACAGCCTGGAAGGATAAATATCAAATTTAAGGTGGTGATTAATTCTAGACTATGGGAATGGGGAGGAGAACAAAAAGGACATCCCCGTATTTGTAATGTCCACTCTGTTAACATACTTGTAATGCCACTCATATGTAAAGACAAATTATTAACAATTTGTAAACTCTAGGTGGTGAAAACACTGATGCTTGCTGTAAAATTATTTGTATTTACTGAACTTTTATTTTTTAATAAAATCAAAAAGTATTACTGTGATTGCTCTTGAAGAATGGATTGCAGAGAGGCGAGAGATCAATTCAGATCCAAGTATAACACGATGGTGGCTTGAACTAGCATTATAATAATGAAAATGGAAAGAAATTGACTGATCAAGTGATTTTCTGTAGGTAAAATTTTAGCAGATGCTGATGAACTGAATGTAAGGGGTAAAGAAAAGAAAGAAATGAAGGATATCTCTGAATTCTAAATCATTTTTCATATATATATTTATTTCCTGCTTGGAGTTTGATCTTGTAAATAGTCCCTCAGTTGGGTAAAAACATGAATAGTATGAAACTACCTGTATAGTTCCATTAAATGTCATTCAAAATAAGTCACTTGGAACAATTACTGGTTAATTTCAGGTATAAATGTAAGATAATTATACTTCCACATCTTGTTGAAAAGCGCTTTATCCACAAATAATGCAAAGGGAAGATACTAACAGGGCTTAGGTATTACTGGCCATATTTCATGCTTTTTTATTCCATGGAGTTCAACCTTCTTTTCTGCTTGGCCAAAACATTGGCATGTAAGCTAGAGGTGGATCACAGGGACAGAGGCTGGAGAATGGCAGCCATATTCATTTATGCCTTCTTTAGAAAGTGATTGTGAGAAACATTCACCCATCCAAATCCAAAGAAGGGACTTGGAGACACAAAGAACAGTGGAAGCAAGACTTTCAATGGCAGTCTTGCAAGACTGGGTGTCTGGTAGGCAGACACACCCAGGGAAGTTAACAGCAGGTGATTTATCTCCTAGCACACAAGTCCCTCCCCCAGTTCCTCATTGGTCGAGTACTATGAGATTACAGTCTTTCCAGAGGGCACCTACGTTTCATTATCCTCCTTATAAGGTTATACCCATCTCCTTCCCTGCTTAAGTTTCGATTTCCCAATAATGAAACTTTCTTCCCTTTTATGGGCTGACCCCTCCTTTACATTCTGTTAGCTTATCGTGACTTTCTAGGTACGTGAGCTGTGTGGTTTGTTACATCTGCAAGCTGGCTGCAAGTACTTAGATTTATCATGCTTCGAAAATTGACCATTTAACATGTTGTTTTCACAGTGATTATCCCATAAATTTTGAGAAAACTGATATGAAATGAAATGGCAAGTCTTGAGGAATCCCTGGAGGTTTCACTTGAATACGTGAGGAAAAAACACTTTACAGTAGTAAGTAAGTTCATGAACCTGGAAGTTGGGTTTATAAAGGGACGCTTATGAAGGTTTAGTTTTCCAGAATCAGCTAGTATGTGCATTTCCCACAGAAAATGTATCTTTGTATAAAATTGCATAATGTATTTATTGCCCATGTCTCCCATTAGAATATAAATTCCAGCTGGGTGGGAATCTTTACTGGTCTTGGTCACTTGTTTTTTTTTTTTCAGTGGCCCATGCTGGAGTGCAATGGCACGATCTCAGCTCACTGCAACCTCCATCTCCCAGGTTCAAATGATTTTCTCACTTCAGTCTCCTGAGTAACTGGAATTACAGGCAACTGCCATTATGCCTGGCTAATGTTTGTATTTTTAGTAGAGATGGGGTTTCACCATGTTGGCCAGGCTGGTCTTGGACTCCTGACCTCAGGTGATCCACCCACCTCGGCCTCCCAAAGTACTAGGATTACAAGAGTCAGCCACTGCGTGCCAGGCCTTGGTCACTTCTTTATTCAATAAGTTTTAGTTAAATGAATTCGATAAATGGAAAGTCCTACTTGCTGATAGGTTGTCTTTATAGTACAAACATGTTTTCTTTTACCCATATGATGAACTTGACATCATTAATGCTTCCTGTTATTGGCAATGGAACAAAGGATGAAAACTATAGCTGGTGAAAAAAATAACTGCAGAAGGTTGAGGCATATGTTGCATTTATGCTCTGCAGTGTTTGCTGTATTAGTTTTGTATCACTGCTGTAATAAAATACCACACATCCTGTGACTTAAAGCAGCACAAATTTATTATTTTACAGTCCGGAATTGAGAACTCTCAAATGTGTCTTAGGCTAAGATCCATCTACAGGCTCTAGGGGAGAATCTGTTTCCTGGCCTTTTTCGGCTTTTAGAGACTGCCTGCAATTCTTGGCTCATGCCCTCTTTCTCCATCTTCAAACAGCATCGCTCCATCCTCTGCGTCTGTTGGCATAGCTCCTTTCTCTGACTCTGGCCTCCTTGGTCTCCTTCTTACAAGGCTATTTGTAATTATATTTGGCCAATCTGGATAATCCAGAATATTCTCTCCATCTCAAGATCCTTAAGTTGATCACATTTGTAGTGTGTTTTGCCATGGAAGGTAACATATTTGCAGGTTCCAGAAATTTGGATGTGAACATTTTTTAAAGGGGGAAACGTTCACATCCAAATCCCTAGAACCTGCAAATATGTTCTCTTCCATGGCTATCCTGTCTACCACCGCTATTTAGAAATCTCACTTGCATTGAAATTTTCACTCTTTGCTCTTTCACTACTGTTGGTTCAGTGGCAAAAAGACGGAAAATTTCTGAAAATTTAGAGGCACACAGCAGAATCAAAAAAATTTATTCCCATCTCGTCTAAGAAGTTCCTCATTGTCTTGATAACAAATGGGAGGAAAGGAGAATATTATGGTTTTTATCAACTATTTTAAAAGACTCTAATATAAGTTATAAAAAATAATGCTCAAGTTGTGAGATAGATTTGCACCTCACCTGGCATTTCTTACCTTCTAGAAATGCTGAAATTTTCTTTTCAGTTACATTTAAATGTGTTTTGTGCTTCAAGGCAGCAAACGGTAGGGCAGGCTTTTAGTCACAAGGATGTTGCTTTTATTCTCAACAGTTTTATAGCTTCTTTTTTGGAATTGTCTTTAAAGACAGTTCACTAGACACACAGGAAAATATGGCTCATTATTTTAAGGTCACAAGGTACTCTGCTTGCTCTGTCTTCTTCCCTTCCCCATTGTTTTAGTCCAGTTAGCTTCATCTCCACTCCTTCCTCTGCTGATGTTAGTGCCAGAGATCTGTGAGGCTGAGAGGAAGGCCTGGGGAGCCCAGAGGGTGGAAGGGCGCAGGAAAAGCCTGAGGCTAACACAGGGCTTACAAGGTAGCAAACTGCAATGTACGTTTGTGTGATCCAATTCATTTTACATACTATCAAATAACAATATTTGATAAGCCGCTTGAGTATCAGTCATATCATTAAAATAAAAGCGTATTGAGAACCGTATGTAACTTAATCTAAATTTCTATTAGCTGCCAATGTAAATATTATCTTAAATTAAAAAGTATACTCAGACTTTTTGATGTATTGCTTTTTAACAGGGGAGGTGGGATCAGTAAAGGAGAGACTTGAAAAATGTTGGGAATTTTCTGTACTGATTCTTCTCAAAGTATGTCTCAGTTTAGAGATTTTCTTAGAACAGCTCTATGATTCAAAGCTTTTCAACTTCAGTAATGAAAGTTTACTACTTAGGTAGGTACATGGATAAATTTAAAACATTTTAGTAATGGCATCATATGAAATATTTATACTATATAAGCTACAAATATTTTTGAATACTGGAGTTATTAAATATAAACACAATTTACAAATCTTTTGATATTTTCAATTGTTGAATTTACAGAATATTTGGGCAGATTCTTTCAGAGGCCCCATTCAGAAGAAAGTTTCTATTATATATTATATATATATATATATATAGAGAGAGAGAGAGAGAGAGAGAGAGAGAGAGAGAGAGACACGTATAATATTCTCCTCATAAACCAATTAAGATTACTAGACCATGGCCGAGGTGGCTCATGCCTGTAACCCCAGCACTTTGGGAGGCTGAGGCAGACAGATCATGAGGTCAAGAGATCGAGACCATCCGACCAACATGGTGAACCCCCATCTCTACTAAAAATACAAAAATTAGCTGGGCATGGTGGTGCATGTCTGTAATCCCAGCTACTCGGGAGGCTGAGGCAGGAGAATTGCTTGAACCCAGAAGGCGGAAGTTGCAGCAAGCCAAGATCATGCCACTGCACTCCAGTCTAGGTGGCAGAGAAACTCTGTCTCAAAAAAAAAAAAAAGATTACTAGTCAGTAAAATATATTTGTTATATATAAACACACACACACACACACACACACACACAGACATGTTTTCCTAATAACCAATTAAGATTACTATTCAATAAAATATGCTCATAACTGAAGAGTAATCAAATGAAGTGCAATAATAGTCCTATTTTAGGCTATAATTTCACATAAGAAAATTGTTTTTTCTTTTTCCTTACAGGACAGATGTCGTCTATTTAACAAAACTGAGTACATCCTAATTAGTTGCTGCTCTCACTGTGTCTTTCATAGCCTAATTTGGTCCCAAAGCAATCAGAAAACTTGAAGTAAGTGAACCATGTAACAAGAGCTTCTAGAAAAATAAAGAAAATTGTATTAGGTCATTCTTGCATTGCTATATAGAAATATCTGAGATGGGGTACTTATAAATTTATAAAGAAAAGAGGTGGTACTCCACATGGCAAAAGCTGGAGCAAGAAAGGGGGTAGGGGAGGGAGGTGCCAGATACTTTCAAACGACCAGATCTTGTGGGAATTCAGAAGGAGAGCTCATTTAACACCAAGGGGTTGGCCTAAGCCATTCACAAGGAATCTACCTCCATGATCCAACTACCTCCCCCAAGGCTCCACCTCCAACACTGGGGATTACAATTCAACATGAGACTTGGGCAGGGACACAGAGCCAAACCATGTCAAAAACAAAAAAACAAAAAACTTGTTATTTGGCTTCCTTTGATGGCTCATCTCTTGCTATAATACTAAAAAGCTCTAGGCCAGGCGCGGTGGCTCACACCTGTAATGTTGGCACTTTGGGAGGCTGAGGCAGGTGGATCACTAGGTCAGGAGTTTGAGAGCAGCCTAATCAACATGGTGAAACCCTGTCTCTACTAAAAATACAAAAAAATTAGCCAGGCATGATGGTACGCACCTGTAATCCCAGTTACCTGGGAGTCTGAGGTAGAGAACTGCTTAAACCAGGGAGATGGAGGTTGCAGTAAACTGAGATCACACCACTGCACTCCAGTCTGGGTGACACAGCAAGACTCTGTCTCAAAAAAAAAAAATCTTTAAATTCTAAATCCACACTTGTCCAACTTGCAGCCAGTCTCTGCATGTGAACATTAAGCATTTAAGTGTGCTTAGTGTGAACTGAAATGTGCTGCAGGTTTAAAATACACATCAGATCTCAAAGACTTAGAGTGAAAGAAGAATGTAGGGGCAGTTGGCAAGATGGCCGACTAGAAGCAGCTAGTATGTGTGGCTCTCATGGAGAGGAACAGAAGGGGCAAGTAAATATAACACCTTCAGCTGAAACATCCAGGTACTCATATTGGTATTAATCAAGGAAACAACTCGACCCACAGAGAATGAAGAAAAACAAGACAGGACAATGGCCACCTGGGAGCAACATGAAGACAGGGTATCCTCCTCTGCCCAGGGAAGTGCTGAGTGAATGAGTAACCCTGGGAAACCATGCTTCTCCCACAGATCTTTGCAACCCTCAGGTCAGATCTCCCCATGAACCCACTCCACCAGGGCCTTCTGTCTTCAGTTTGACAGAGGTACGTGGAATCTTAGCAGAGCAGCCACTCAGGCATGTGTGGAGATCCTGGAGGGTTAGTTACTTGAGCTTTCTCGCAAAAGTAGCTGCAGCTCTGGCAAAGAAAGAGGTTACACTCTAGAACATATGCCTAGAAAAGAAGCTGGATCCAGGGGGCTGAGCAGCGGCAGGCCATAGGCCCATTTCTATGGCACCTCACAAGATAACACCCACTGGCTTGGAATTCCAGCCAGCTACTACCAGCAGCATTGCACTGCCCTAAGGAGTTTCCAGGAGGAGGGGCCGGGGCCACTATCTTTGCTGTTCAGGCACCTTAGCTGTTCAGACACCTTAGCTGTTCCAGCCTTCAGGCTTTGGAGAGTCTGAGCCAACCTGGGGCAGAAGGGATCTCCCAGCATAGCACCGTTGCTCTACCAAAACTTAGACTGATTGCTCTTTTAACTGCGTGGCCCATCCCATTCCCCCCTCACTGGGCAGGACCTCCCAACAGGGCCCTCCAGCTACCCCCACCCAAGCTCTCTAGTTTATTCCCCCTGGGACAGCACTCCCAGAAGGTGGGGCAGGTTTATTAGTCCATTTTCACACTGCTGATAAAGACATACCGAGACTGAGCAATTTACAAAAGAAAGAGGTTTAATTGGACTTATCGTTCCACATGGCTGGGGAAGCCTCACAATCATGGTGGAAGGCAGGGAGGAGACAGTCACATCTTATGTGGATGGTGGCAGGCAAAAAATGAGAGAGCTGGTGCAGGGGAACACCTCTTTTTAAAACCGAGCGCGGTGGCTCACGCCTGTAATCCCAGCACTTTGGGAGGCCGAGGCGGGTGGATCACGAGGTCAAGAGATCAAGACCATCCTGGTCAACATGGTGAAACCCCGTCTCTACTAAAAATACAAAAATTAGCCGGGCATGGTGGCACGTGCCTGTAGTCCCAGCTACTCAGGAGGCTGAGGCAGGAGAATTGCTTGAACCC
>PVKV010004094.1:70997-133504 GCA_004027835.1 Alouatta palliata | reverse complement strand
AGCCTACTTGATCATGGTGGATAAGCTTTTTGACGTGCTGTTGCAGTCGGTTTGCCAGTATTTTATTGAAGATTTTTGCATCTATGTTCATCATGGATGTTGGCCTGAAGTTTTCTTTCCTTGCTGAGTCTCTGCCGGGTTTTGGTATCAGGATGATGTTGGTCTCATAAAATGATTTGGGAAGGATTCCCTCTTTCTGCATTGTTTGGAATAGTTTCAAAAGGAATGATACCAGCTCCTCTTTGTATGTCTGGTAGAATTTGGCTATGAACCCATCTGGACCTGGGCTTTTTTTGGGTGGTAGGCTCTTAATTGCTGCCTCAACTTCAGACCTTGTTATTGGTCTATTCAGGGTTTCGACTTCTTACTGGTTTAGGCTTGGGAGGATGCAAGTGTCCAGGAATTTATCCATTTCTTCCAGGTTTACTAGTTGATGTGCATAGAGGTGTTTGTAATAATCTCTGATGATGGTTTGAATTTCTGTGGAATCTGTGGTGATATCCCCTTTATTGTTTTTATTGCATCTATTTGATTATTTTCTCTTTTCTTTTTTATTAATCTGGCTAGTGGTCTGTCTATTTTGTTGATCTTTTTGAAAAACCAGCTCCTGGATTTATTGATTTTTTGAAGGGTTTTTCGTGTCTCTATCTCCTTCAGTTCTGCTCTGATCTTAGTATTTCTTGTCTTCTGCTAGGTTTTGAGTTTTTTTGGTCTTGCTCCTCTAGCTCTTTCAATTTTGATGATAGGGTGTCAATTGTAGATCTCTGCTTGCTTCTCAAGTGGGCATATATTGCTATATATTTTCCTCTAGAGACTGCTTTAAATGTGTCCCAGAAATTCTGGTATGTTGTGTCTTCATTCTCATTGGTTTCAAAGAACATCTTTATTTCTGCTTTCATTTCATTGTTTATCCAGTCAACATTCAAGAGGCAGTTGTTCAGTTACCATGAAGTTGTGCGATTCTGAGTTAGTGTCTGAATTCTGAGTTCTAACTTGATTGCACTGTGGTCTGAGAGACTGTTTGTTATGATTCCCATTCTTTTGCATTTGCTGAGGAGTGATTTACTTCCGATTATGTGGTCAATTTTAGGGTAGGTGTGATGTGGTGCTGAGAAGAATGTATATTCTGTGGATTTGGGGTGGAGAGTTCTGTAAATGTCTATTAGGTTTGCTTGGTCCAGGTCTGAGTTCAAGTCCTGGATATCCTTGTTAATTTTCTGTCTTGTTGATCTGTCTAATATTGACAATGGGGTGTTCAAGTCTCCCACTATTATTGTGTGGGAGTCTAAATCTCTTTGTAAGTCATTAAGAACTTGCCTTATGTATCTGGGTGCTCCTGTATTGGGTGCGTATATATTTAGGATCGTTAGCTCTTCTTGTTGCGTTGATCCTTTTACTATTATGTAATGTCCTTCTTTGTCTCTTTTGATCTTTGTCGGTTTAAAGTCTATTTTATCAGAGATGAGAATTGCAACTCCTGCTTTTTCTTGCTTTCCATTTGCTTGGTAAATCTTCCTCCATCCCTTTATTTTGAGCCTTTGTGTATATTTGCATGTGAGATGGGTTTCCTGGATACAGCACACCGATGGGTTTTGGCTTTTTATCCAGTTTGCCAGTCTATGTCTTTTGATTGGGGCATTTAGCCCATTTACATTTAGGGTTAATATTGTTATGTGTGATTTTGATCCTGCCATTTTGATGCTAGCTGGCTGTTTTGCCGGTTAGTTGATGCAGCTTCTTCATTGCATTGCTGCTGTTTGCCATTTGTTATGTTTTTGGAGTGGCTGGTACTGGTTGTTCCTTTCTATGTTTAATGCCTCTTTCAGGAGCTCTTGTAAAGCAGGCCTGGTGATGATGAAATTTCTGAGTACTTGCTTGTTCACAAAGGATTTTATTTTTCCTTCACTTATGAAGCTTAGTTTGGCTGGATATGAAATTCTGGGCTGAAAGTTCTTTTCTTTAAGGATGTTGAATTTTGGCCCCCACTCTCTTTTGGCTTGTAGGGTTTCTGCTGAGAGATCTGCTGTGAGTCTGATGGGCTTCCCTTTGTGGGTAACCTGACCTTTCTCTTTGGCTGCCCTTAGCATTTTCTCCTTCATTTCAACCCTGGTGAATCTGACGATTACGTGCCTTGGGGTTGCTCCTCTTGAGGAATATCTTTTTGGTGTTCTCTGTATTTCCTGAACTTGAGTATTGGCCTGCCTTCCTAGGTTGGGGAAGTTCTCCTGGATAATATCCTGAAGAGTATTTTCGAGCTTGGATTCATTCTCTCCATCACATTCAGGTACACATATCAAACGTAGATTAGGTCTTTTCACATAGTCCCATATTTCTTGGAGACTTTGTTCATTCTTTTTTTTTTTTTTTTTTTTTTTTTTGAGACAGAGTTTCGCTGTTGTTACCCAGGCTGGAGTGCAATGGCGTGATCTTGGCTTACCGCAACCCCTGCCTCCTGGGTTCAAGCAATTCTCCTGCCTCAGCCTCCCAAGTAGCTGGGACTACAGGCACGTGCCACCATGCCCAGCTAATTTTTGTATTTTTAGTAGACACGGGGTGTCACCATGTTGACCAGGATAGTCTCGATCTCTTGACCTCTTGATCCACCCGCCTCAGCCTCCCAAAGTGCTGGGATTACAGGCGTGAGCCACTGTGTTCATTCCTTTTTACCCTTTTTTCTCTACTCTTGCCTTCTCGTTTTATTTCATTGAGTTGATCTTCGACCTCTGATATCCTTTCTTCTGCTTGGTCGATTCAGCTGTTGAAACTTATGTATGCTTCACAAAGTTCTTGTGTTGTGTTTTTCAGCTCCATCAATTCACTTACATTCCTCTCTAAGTTGATTATTCTCATTAGCATTTCGTCAAATCGGTTCTTAGTTTCTTTGAGTTGGGTTAGAACAAGTTCTTTTAGCTCACAGAGGTTTCTTATTACCCACCTTCTGAAGCCTGATTCCATCATTTCATCACACTCATTGTCCATCCAGCCTTGTTCCTTTGCTGGTGAGGAGTTGTGATCCCTTGTCAGAGGAGAGGCGTTCTGGTTTCGGGTGTTTTCCTCCTTTTTGCACTGGTTTCTTCCCATCTTTGTGGATTTATCTATGTGTGGTCTTTGTGGTTGGTGATTTTCAGATGGGGTCTCTCACTGGACGTCCAGTTTGTTGATGATGAAGTTATTTCTTTCTGTTTCTTGGTTTTCCTTCTAACAGGCTGGCCCCTCTGCTGTAGGACTGCTGAGGTCCACTCCCAGCCCTGCTTGCCTGGGGATCACCTGCAGCGGCTGTAGAACAGTAAGGGTTGCTGCCAGTTTCTTCTTCTGCTATCTTTGTCCCAGAAGATTACCCGCCAGATGTCAGTCTGAGCTTTCCTTTATGAGGTGACTCGTTGGATATACGGGGGTTAGGGAGCTACTTGAGGCGACAGAGTGTCCTTTATAGGAGCTCAAGTGCTGAGCTGTGAGCTCCGTTGTTCATTTAGAGTTGCTGGGCAGATACATTTAAGTCTGCTGCAGCAGAACTCATAAACCCCTTTTTTTCCCCAGGTGCTCTGTCCCGGGGAGTTAGGGCCTCATTTATGAGTTTCCCTTGTGCTGCTGCCTTTTTCTCAGGGCTGCCTTGCCGAGTGATGAGGCAGCCTTCTCACCGCCTGCAGAGGCTTTGCTGAGCTGGTGTGGGCTCCGCCCAGCTGCCGTGTGAATTTCCCTGCAGTCCAGTTTATACCGGTGTAGTTAGAACTGCCTCTGCAATGGCAAACTATCTCCATAGTGGCAGACTGCCTCAGTAATGGCAGACGCTCCTTCCCCACAGAGCTGGACCGTCGTGGGTTCAGCTGTGCTTGCTGTGAAACTCTCGATCCAGAGCGTTTCTGATGGCTGTTTTTTTTTGTGTGGCGGTGGGACCAGCCGAGCCTGATCACCTGGCTCCCTGCCTCAGAGTGTTTTTTTTTTTTTTTTTTTTTTTAAGTTGAATGGTCGACTGTCTCCCAGGTGTTCCAGCCACCTGTTGAAAACGTGCCAGGATCTGTGTGATTTCCTGTGCAGTGACCCACTGCGCCGGCTGAAACCGCGGGTGCTGGCGTTTTTTTGCCTGGGAAATCTGCTGGCCTGGCTGCCTGTTTCAGTCCCCTTTTTTAATCAGATGAATGGGCGGCTCTGCCTTCCGGGAGCTCCAATTGCCAGCTAAAATGGCACCCCGGACCCATGTATTTTGTATGGGGAACCGCAGCACCAGGGCACAGCTCCCAACAGTGGCGGCGAAAACAGCCGGGCTGGCAAAAACAGCCGCGCTGGCCAAGACAGCTGCGCTGGCGACCCATGTGGCTCCTCCCCCTGGGAATCTCCTGGTCTGTGTGCAATAAAAATTCGTCCGGGAATGTGGCGTCCACTCAGCCTCCACGCTTTCACTGGGAGCTGCAATCCTCAGCTGCTCCTAATTGGCCATTTTAGATCTAAGTTTCTTACATTGAAATATGGTCTTATTTGGTTTGTACATTAGGGCTGGAATATGGTTGTCACCATTTGTAAATCTTTATATCATAAAATCAATATTTTATATTTCTGTAGTGACCTTAATAATATTTTAATCACTTGTATATTATATATTTTTCTTAGATTGCATCATTAGAAGATAACTTGGAAGTACTTAGCATTATTTAGGAAATATTACATATATTTAGATTTAAAACTTTTATTCTTCTAAAACATGTACTCTCTGGAATTGTCAAATGATTTATGTTCTCCAATATAACAGAAAGAGAACTTCAAAATAACTTAAGATTCATGGTATTAATTTTAATCACATTTTTTATGGGAATGTATCTTTTAATGTTAATAAATTGAATGGAACTTCTTCAAAGGGTACTTTAATATACTATGAGTTTTATTACATTAGAATTCAATTAAAAACCACAATAAATTTGAGTTATAAATTATATTATTTTCCACTGATTGTATAATTATACATGAAACTTACTTAATTTTATATTAAAATAGATTTTGTTACAAAAATTTATTTTCCATTTATTTGCAAATAGTAAAAATCTCTTTAAAGTATTATTAAATAGCATGAGTTAAAAATTAAGACTAAGTACATTTTAAAAAGATAAAATTAGATCCATAGTTTACATCACATATGAGAATTAACCCCCAATTGATTATGTTTCTAAACATAAAAGCTGACACCATTTACATAACTAGAAGTTAACATGAGTGCATTTATAATCTGAACATAGCATATTGTTTTTGTTTTGCTGTTTATTTAATTTACAAATAATGAATTGTATGTATTTATCATGTACAGCATGATGTTTTCAAATATTTATATATTATGGAATAGATAATTGACCTTGTTAATATATGTTTTACTTCATATTCTTTTTGTGTGTGAGAAAACTTAACATTCTCCCTCTTAACAATTTTGAAGAATATAATACATTGTTATGAATTATAGCCACCATATTTTACAATAGATCTCTTGAATTTCTTTCTCCTATCTAACTGAAATTTTGCATCCTTTGACTAACATTTTCTTACGCTCCCACCTCTCCCACCATGAGCTCTGTAAACACCATTCTACTCTATACTTTTATGAGATGACTATTTTAGTGTTCATATATGAGTAAGATCATGCAGTATTTGTCTTTTTGTACCTGGCCTATTACACTTAATATAATGTTCTCCAGGTTCATCTATGTTGTAACACATGACAGAATTTCTTTCTTTTTTTAAACCTGAATAGTATTCCATTGTCTATATATACCACATTTTCTTGATCCATTAATCTGTTGATGAACACATAGGTTTATTCCTTACCTTCACTACTATGAATAATGCTTCAGTGAACATGAGGATGCAGATATGTCTTTGACATACTGATTTTATTTCCTTTGGATACATACCCAGTAGTGGGATTGCTTGATTGGGAATTGGGGTTGTTTGATTGGGAAATGTTTTCTAAAATGTAAATTCAAGGGAGAAATGAAATGAAAGGGAAAGGATATAATTGATAAAATAGCACCTAAGAAAAAAGGTGGTTATGAATTCCACTGTAGCAGACTTAAATGTATCTACCCAGCAGCTCAAAACAGAACAATGGAGCTCACAGCTCAGCACTTGAGCTCCTATAAGGGACAGACTGCCTCCTCAAGCAGCTCCCTGACCCCTGTATATCCAGAGAGTCACCTCATAAAGAAGAGCTCAGGCTGACACCTGGCAGGTATCCTACTGTGACGAAGAAAACAGAAGAAGAAAACATCAGCAACCCTTACTGTTCTGCAGCCACCACAGGTGATCCCTAGGCAAGCAGGGTCTGGAGTGGACCTCCAGCAGTCCTACAGCAGAGGGGCCTGACCGTTAGAAGGAAAACTAAAAAAGCAGAAAGAAATAACTTCATCATCAACAAAAAGGATGTCCACTCAGAGACCCCATCCAAAAGTCACCAACTACAAAGACCATAGGTAGATAAATCCACAAAGATGGGAAGAAACCAATGCAAAAAGGATGAAAACACCCAAAACCAGAATGCCTCCCCTCCTCCAAGGGATCACAGCTCATCACCAGCAAAGGAACAAAGTTGGATGGAGAATGAGTCTGATGAATTGACAGAAACAGGCTTCAGAAGGTGGGTAATAACAAACTTCTGTGAGCTGAAAGAACATTTGCTAACCCAATGCAAAGAAACTAAGAACCTAGAAAAAATGTTTGACAAAATGCTAATGGAATAAACAGCTTAGAGAATAATATAAATCACTTCATGGAGCTGAAAAACACAGCATGAGAACTTTGCGAAGCATACACAAGTTTCAGTAGCCAAATCGACCAAGCAGAAGAAAGGATATCAGAGATTGAAGATGAACTCAATCAACTAAAATGAGAAGATAAGATTAGAGAAAAAAAGAGTGAAAAGAAGTGAACATAGCCTCTAAGAAATATGGGAATATATGAAAAGACCTAATCTATGTTTGATAGGTGTGCTTGAATGTGACAGACAGAATGAATCCAAGCTAGAAAACACTCTTTAGGGTATTATCCAGAACTTCCCCAACCTAGCAAGGCAGGCCAACATTCAAGTCCAGGAGATACAGAGAACACCACAAAGATATTCCTCAAGAGGAGCAACCCCAAGGCACATAATCGTCAGATTCACCAGAGTTGAAATGAAGGGAAAATGCTAAGGGCAGCCAGAGAGAAAGGTTAGGTTACCCACAAAAGGAAGCCCATCAGACTCACAGCAGATCTCTCGGCAGAAACCCTACAAGCCAGAAGAGAGTGGGGGCCAATATTCAACATCGTTAAAGAAAAGAACTTCCAACCTAGAACTTCATATCTAGCCAAAGTAAGTTTTGTAAGCAAAGGAGAAGTAAAATCCTTTAGGGACAAGCAATTGCTGAGATATCGTCACCACCTGGCCTGCCTTACAAGAGCTCCTGAAAGAAGCACTAAACAAGGAAAGGAACAACCAGTACCAGCCACTCCAAAAACGTACCAGATGGTAAAGACCATGGACACAATGAAGAAACTGCATCAACTAATGGGAAAAACAACCAGCTAGCATCAAAATGACAGGATCAAATTCACACATAACAATATTAACCTTAAATGTAAGTGGGCTAAATGCCTCAGTCAAAATACACAGACTGGCAAATAGAAAAAAAAAACCTCAAGACACATCAGTGTGCTGTATCCAGGAAACACATCTCACATGCAAGGCCACACACAGGCTCAAAATAAAGGGATGGAGGAAGATTTACCAAGCAAATGGAGAGCAAAAAGAAGCAGGAGTTGCAATTCCAGTCTCCGATAAAATGGGCTTTAAACCAACAATGATCACAAGAGACAAAGAAGGGCATTACATAATGGTAAAAGGATCAATGCAACAAGAAGAGCTAACATTCCTAAATATATATGCTCAGTACAGGAGCACCCAGACACATAAAGCAACTTCTTAATGACCTACAAAGAGACTTAGACTTCCACACAATAATAGTGGGAGAATTTAACACTTCACTGTGATTATTAGACAGATCAATGAGACAGAATATTAGCAAGGATATCCAGGACTTGAACTCAGATCTGGACCAAGCAAACCTAACAGACACACACATACACAACTCTCCACCACAAATCCACAGAATATACATTATTCTCATCACCACATCACACATACTCTAAAACTGAACACATAATTGGAAGTAAATCACTCCTCAGCAAATGCAGAAGAACAGAAATCATAACAGTCTGTCAGACCACAGTACAATCAAATTAAAATTCAGGATTAAGAAACTAACTCAGAACCACACAACTTCTTGGAAACAGTACGACTGGCTCTTGAATGTTGACTGGATAAACCATGAAATGAAGGCAGAAATAAAGGTGTTCTTTGAAACCAACGAGAATGAAGACACAACATATCAGAATCTCTGGGACACATTTAAAGCGGTGTATAGAGGAAAATTTATAGCAATAAATGCCCATATGAGAAGCAAGGAAAGATCTAAAATTGACACCCTGTCATCAAAATTGAAAGAGCTAAAGGAGCAAGATCAAAAAACTAAAAAGCTAGCAGCAGAAGACAAGAAATAACTAAGATCAGAGCAGAACTAAAGGAGATGGAGACACAAAAAACTCTTCAAAAAATCAGTAAATCCGGAGGTGGCTTTTTGAAAAGGTCAACAAAATAGACCGCTAGCCAGATTAGTAAGACAGAAAAGAGAAGAATCAAATAGATGCAATAAAAAATGATAAAAGGGATATAACCACTGATTCCACAGAAATACAATCTACCATCAGAGATTACCACAAACAACTCTATGCGCATAACCCAGCACACCTGGAAGAAATGGATAAATTCCTGGACACTTGCACCCTCCCAAGCTAAACCAGGAAGAATTTGAAACTCTGAATAGACCAACAAGAAGGGCAGAAGCTGAGGGAGCAATTAATAGCTTACCAACCAAAAAAAGGACAGGTCCAGATGGGTTCACAGCTGAATTCTACCAGAGATACAAAGAGTAGTTGGTACCACTCCTTCTGAAACTATTCCAAACAATTCAGAAAGAGGGAATCCTTCCCAAATCATTTTATGAGACCAACATCATCCTGATACCAAAACCCAGCAGAGACTCAAAAAAAAAAAAACCTCTTTAGGCCAATATCCATGATGAACATAGATGCAAAAATCTTCAGTAAAATACTGGCAAACCTATTACAACAGCATATCAAAAACCTTATCCATCATGATCAAGTAGGCTTCATCCTGGGGATGCAAGGCTGGTTCAACATACACAAGTCTGTAAATGTAATCCACCACATAAACAGAACCAAAGACAAAAACCATGTGATTATCTCAATAGATGCAGAGAAGGCCTTCAACAAAATGCAACTGCCCTTTATGCTAAAAACTCTCAATAAACTAGGTATCAATGGAACATATCTAAAAATAATAAAAGCTATTTATGACCAACCCACAGCTAACATCATACTGAATGGGCAAAAACTGGAAGCATTCCCTTTGAAATCTGGCACTAGACAAGGATACCCTCTTTCACCACTCCTATTCCATATAGTATTTGAAGTTCTAGCCAGAGCAGTCAGGCAAGAAAAAGAAATAAAGGATATTCAATTAGCAATGGAGGAAGTCAAATTGTCTCTATTTGCAGACAACATGATTGTATATTTAGAAGACCCCATTGTCTCAGCCCAAAATCTCCTTAAACTGATAAGCAACTTCCACAAAGTCTAAGGATTCAAAATCAGTGTGCAGAAATCACAAGCATTCCTATATACCAATAACAGACTTAAAGAGAGCCAAATCAAGAACAAACTACCATTCACCATTTCTACAAAGAGAATAAAATACCTTGGAATACAGCTAACAAAGGATGTAAAAGACCACTTCAAGGAGAAATACAAACTACTGCTCAAGAAAATAAGAGAGGACGCAAACAGATGGAAGAACATTCCATGCTCATGGTTAGGAAGAATCAATATTGTGTAAATGGCCATACTACCCAAAGTAATTTATAGATTCAATGCTGTCACCATCAAGCTGCCTATAAGCCTCTTCACAGAACTGGAGAAAACCACCTTAAACTTCATATTCGAACCAAAAGAGAGCCCCGCATAGACAAGACATTCCTAAGCAATAAGAACAAAGCTGGAGGCATCATGCTACCTGACTTCAAACTACGCTACAAGGCTACAGTAATCAAAACAGCATGGTACTGGTACCAAAACAGAGATATATACCAATGGAACAGAACAGAGGCCTTGGAGGCAATGCCACACATCTACAACCATCTGTTCTTTCGCAAACCTAACAAAAACAAGCAATGGGGAAAGGATTCCCTGTTTAATAGATGGTGTTGGGAAAACTGGCTAGCCATGTGCAGAAAGCAGAAACTGAACTTCTTTCTGACACATTACACTAAAATTAACTCCTAATGGATTAAAGACTTAAACATAAGGTGTAACACCATAAAAACCCTAGAAGAAAATGTAGGCAGAACCATTCAGGACATAAGCATAGGCAAGAACTTCATGACTAAAACACCTAAAGCAATGGCAATAAAAGCCAAAATAGACAAATGGGATATAATTAAACTCCATAGCTTCTGTACAGCAAAGGAAGGAATCATTAGAGTGAACCGGCAACCAACAGAATGGGAAACAAATTTTGCAATCTACCCATCAGACAAAGGGCTAATATCCAGAATCTACAAAGACCTAAAACAGATTTACAAGAAAAAAACAAACAACTCCATTCAAAAGTGGGCAAAGGATATGAACAGACACTTTTCAAAAGAAGACGTTTATGAGGACAACAAATATGAAGAAGTGCTCATCATCACTGGTCATTAGGAAAATGCAAATCAAAACCATATTGAGATACCATCTCAGGACAGTTAGAATGACAATCATGAAGATATCCGGAGACAACAGATGCTGGAGAGGATGTGGAGAAATAGTAACATTTTTAGACTGTTGGTGGGAGTATAAATTAGTTCAACCATTGTTGAAGACAGTGTGGCGATTCCTCAAGGACCTAGAAATAGAAATTCTATTTGACCCAGCAATCCCATTACCAGGTATATATCCAAAGGATTATAAATCATTCTGTTATAAAGACACATGCACACATATGTTCATTGTGGCACTGTTTATAATAGCAGTGACCTGGAACTAACCCAATTGCCCATCGTTGATAGACTGGACAAGGAAAATGTGGCACATATACCGCATGGAATATTATGCAGCCATAAAAAACTATGAGTTCATGTACTTTATAGGAACATGGATGAATCTGGAAACCATCATGCTCAGCAAACTGACACAAGAACAGAAAAACAAACACCGCATGTTTTCACTCATAGGTGGGTGTGGAACATTGAGAACAGATGGATACAGGGAGGGGTGCATCACACACTGGAGTCTGTTGTGGGGGAATAGGGGAGGGATAGTGGGGGGTAGGGAGGTTGGGGAGGGATAATGGGGAAAAATGCCAGTTGTGGTTGACGGGGAGATGGAGTCAGCAAACCACATTGCCATGTATCAATCCTGCATGTTTTGCACATGTACCCCAGAACCTAAAGTGCAATAATATATATATATATATATATATATATATATGAACTGAATCAATGTACATAAAACAAAACTTTTACATGATAAAAATAAACCATAAAATAGAAATCAACTGACAAACTAGGGGAAAAATATATGCAACATATAGACAGCAAATATCAGTATTATTTAAATCTCTTAAAAATTAAAGAGGCAAAGGGGCCTTAGAAAAATGGGTAAAAGATGTGAGAGAATTCACTGAAACACAGCTTTTAAAACGTAAAACTCATTAAGATGAACAAAAATATAGACAGCATTCAGATGTCTTCTCACTTATTGAAATGACAACAGGTAAAAGAAAACAATGGCAACATAGTCTGTTAGTGAGATAATGAAGTGCCACTCATACGTTGCTGATAGGAATGCAAATTGGTATAAATATATGAAGGGGAAATTGACACTATCTAATAGAAACACAAATGTAACCTTTAGAACAGGCATCCCACCTTTAGTATCTTACCGGACAAATAACTATCACACTTATGAAAGAGCATATTAAGAAGTCTATGCTTTGTGACGTTATTTGGAATTAGAAAGTACAGTAAACGAATAAAAAAACCAACACATATGAGATTTGCAGAATATATTATGGTATGTTTTTAAAACTGTGTAATGTGAGCTGTAATAAAAATAGCTATGAATTCATATAATTAATATGGAATAATTTCCAGACCATATGATGTAGTACGGAAAGCAAAATTCAAAGGAGTGTCTGTGAAATAACGAGAATAAAGTATACACATATTTGCTAATTTGTGCAAACAAAACACACAGATACACATTCATGAAGGATGAAACGAGCTGACACATTAGTCACCTTAAGAGGGAAGTTGGAATGTGTGGATAAGACAGGGTCAAAACAGAGTAGAAGAGATAAGGGTATAATATTTCTCTGAGTATAACAATTATATTAGTTTAACTTGTAGAACCATGTTATGTTTTACATAATTAAAAAATAAATATGTAACAGTATCAAACATGGTAGAAAGTGGAATACAGAGACAAATGTACCTAACTGTATATTAAAGAAAAGATACAATCACTTTGGCAAGATAGGGAAATTAACTCATAACTCTGGAACACAGTAATCTGGCTATATATTTCTAAGTTGAAGGCAAAAAATAAACATTAAAGTGATTAGTAATTTATTTTTATCAAAGATGTTGATTAGCAATTGTGTAACTATTAATACTGTCTGCATATTGTAGCATTACAGAATAAGTTAATGCTTTCATACTAATGATAACCACGTTCATTACTGTTGGAAAATGGTGCTATGTATCTGGAAAGAGAAAAGTCTAGGATCATTCATCTGCTGTTGGATGTCAAGTGGTGGTGACTGAGGAACTAGTGGGGCAAAGCTACCATCTGTAGAATTATGACTGAATGATTTTAAGTAAGAATCTCATCTAGGTAGAATGATACAGTATTATGTGGAACTCCTACTCTCTTACTACTTTGAGCTGGGACACTGGTCTTTTTCCAACCTTCAGACTCAAACAGAAACATTAACTCTTCTTGGGACTCTAACCTGCAGGTCTTCAAACTGGAATTTACACCATGGTTCTCCTGGTTCTTAGATTTTTGGACTGGGACTGGAACTACAACTACACATTAGTTCTTCCATGTGTCTCTACTTGCTGACTGTAGGTCTTGGGATTTTTCAGCCTCCATAACCATGTTAGCCAATTCTGTATTATGAATCATATAAATATATATACACACATACACAGATATATATACACATATATATGTACACACACACACACACACACACACACACACAATTGGCTCAGTTTCTCTGGAGCAACTTGATTAGTATAAAATTCCAGTTTCCCTAAGCCTATGAATTCCTTCGCTACATCAAACAAAAACAGGTCTGGCATTTCCAACTAACTTGCTGTGAGTTGCCTTTTGGTCCATATTTCTGTAAACCAACAAAACTACTGGAGTTTTTTATAACTCACTGAGCTGCAATGTGAAATGTAGAATCTCTGCTTAGCGAGCTCATATTAATATAAATCCATGGCTTTAGATAGACATAGAGATATTAATGATAGATAGACACAGATTGACATCATGCATGTTTTAACATACTAGACCTATTTAAATCTGATTTCTGGTTCTGTACTCAGCAGAATCTAGAACCAATGACAGTGACACTCAGGAGCAATGAGAATAATTAGAGCCAAAATCTTAATTTTTAAATATAATTCTTCATGGAAAGGAATGAAGGTTACTTGGAGAATTTGTAGGTAGACTTAAGATTACGACAGGAATATAAGAAAAAACATGTCATGATAGGAAGGTGGGATGTCCTCAAAAAATGATGGGGCCATGTCTAAAGGACAAATTACTGTGCCAGGAGTCAGCTTAAAGCTGCTTCCACTGTCCAAATAAGAGTAATTGATTATAACTCATAGAATGAAATAAGAATATATATAAACAAACAGATCCACAAATAAATAAAACGAGGGAAAGAAAATCTCTTCCTTATAGTAGAATGGCAAAAAAAAAAAATGCAGAAGGAATGATGGAATAAGAAAATCATCATTTTGTATTCACCACAAATTTTTTTCAGAGTATTATCATTAGTGCATAACAACATAATGAAAATTCATTTCAAGAGGAGTCAGATTTTAGTTTCACAATATATTCTCTTAATATTCTTTATAATTATAAAAGGCAAAAATATTTACAGAGAATAAAACTCAGACACTATCAAAATTACATAATTGATTTTAATATAGTAAACACATGTTTATCGATTTCATGAAATATCTATGAAATGTTCTTTCATATGAAATTTTTTGCCAGCATTTCTTCTTCTGGGACATTGTCATAGTTGTTGTCACAAAGACTTTTCTTCCATATGTGAATAAGTTCACCTTCACTGAATGCCTGTATCCAGAGTCTCTTGAACAGCAGCAATGTCAGTATTCTTAAAATTAGCTCTTTCTTTTATTAAGTACATTTCACATTTCATTTGCAGTGTTACCACTTTTTAATTCTTTTTTTCATTTGTTTTTTATTGGCTAATTTCCTCTCTTTCAGTGCTTTTATTTTTATAAAATGGTGAATTACCGGGAGACAGAGAAGTTACAAAACTACATACTTTGCTGTCTGTGTATGAACCTAATAACAGATGTAAAGTGACCAATCACCAACAGAATTTGAAAAAAAAAAAAAAAGGTGTAATTAGTCAATGGTTATGATGGTCATATGTTTTATGTGATGATTTGTGGACTGAAAAACTAGCAGCAAAGATTCCACTTTATACTTTTACTCAGTTAATACACCAACTAAAATGTGAACTTCTTGTTAGGGAATTGTTGTTATTTAAGTCAATTATGAAAATTGATATTTGACATAAAACAGTTGCAAAATGAGAAGTGCTTGTATCTAAAATGTAAGCCAAGTTTTAGAATTATTTTTCCAATTGGCTGCTGTCTAAAAAACATTCCCATGTCCATTTGTAGAATGCCGTCATTATGTGAATTTTGAGAGAAATGGATCCCTGGGTCTTCGTTTAGGAGAGAGGTGAATGTGACCAGATAGTAAATACCTCACCTGGCATGTTGACAGCTGAGATAGGTGAACAAAGCTTGACCACACAGATGCTCTTAAGCAAGATTTGTAATTAGAGGGAATGACTCAAAGATTCAAATCATTTGAAGATCATGCAGAGCGGTCATGCTGTTGACCAGTAAGTAAGTAGCCACAGAGACTGTTCATTGAGGGCAGTGACACTGTTAGCAAGAACCCAAGGGTATCATCCAGGCAGGGTAGGCAGGCCACACCCATGAGTAACTATGTTCTCCTTTGTCTCTTCCTTCAGCTGCGCACATTTTCTTTCTTTTTTGAGGCTAATTCTTCAGCCTATCTCTTTCCTCTGTGAGCTTTTCTATATCCTCCCAATTCTATTTTCTCCTTAACAAATCCATTATCATTGTCAATAACTGCCATAATGCTGCATATATAAAATCTCCTCACCTTAGCCTAGTTTTACTTTTTAATTTCTCATTTTGTAACACAGTCATTATGAAGAATTAATATATTTGTTCTTTGCAAGTCAAGTGACTTTGTACAGATTAAATCTATCTATAATTTTGTTCCTTCTTTTTCTACCTCCTTTTCTACAACCTCAACTTTTCACTACTGTGTTCACAGTCATTTCTGAAAATCTGTCTGAAGTCCTAACCAAAATGATGCTTTCACTTTTAAGGTAATTTCAATTTTTATTGTAGTGTCCATCATAAAATAGATAAATGGAAATATTGTCAGCATTAATTTTATATACTAAAAGTGGCCAAAAGTGCTTGATAAATTATGAGTCAGTAAATGGTATTTATTATTATTAAACACATGTATATAAAATATATATTTATTTAAATAATGTGTATGTATTATAAAAACCAATGCTTCACATTGAAGGAGGTTTCTTCTATAGAAGTACTTTCCCACATCACCTCAAAGGCCTGTTCCTAAAGGCTCTATCCCCTGATTCCCCTAATTAGTTTTTATTCCATTTCCCTCCCACTGCCAGTCACCATCTAAGATATCTTTCAACAGCAAATACAAAGGCTTCCCACTCCATGTAACTTCCCCAGAAATATAGTGTAGATTAATGCACTTCTGGCAGTAGAACATGAAAAATGTTGGGTCACAAGTTTACAATAGTTGTTAGTGGTTTTCACATTCTGAAATGACTACTGGCTTAAATTACTGGAAGACTTGACCTATAGGGTAAAACCCTTATCAACAAATCCTGGACTCTAATGTGGTTGTTGCGAGAAGATAATGAGCAGTGGAAAAACACCCCTGGCAAAATAAATTAAAGCCTCTTAGGATTTATCCTAGCTTGGGATTTTGCCTAAGGCAAGCTTTGTTTCAGTGCTGCTCTAGATATATTAGGAAATAGGTCCTCATTTTATCTCTTACCTTGGGAACCACTGGCAATGCTAAGGCAATATTAAGTAATGGTTCAGTTAACCTGTGAATGCTTCCCTAGGGATATTTTGTTATTATTTTATGCAAGTTAAGATAGTGAGATGTAAAGACAAAAGCAGAAGACTGACTTCTATTTTTGTTTACATTTTGATTTCATTTTGTTTATAGTTTCGCATTATTGGTAATTTATTTAATCTTTAACTCTGAAATATAAAGAAGTTAGATCTTCTTTCAGTCCATAACTCTCTTCTGTAACTTTTTCAGACAGTCTAGAGTCAGTTACATGCAATGAAAAAAAGTGATGGCAATGATGAAAATAATGAAAAGATTATGATAGACTGCAGATATAGAAAAGAGTAAACTGAAATTAGGGTCATGTATTGTTCATAAATATGTAAATTCATGTATCTTCAAATGTTCTTCACAGTTGAATACATATCAATTCCACCTATGCCTAAATCTAAGTGAGAACTATAAATTTAAGTGAGAACTATAAATTTAAGTGAGAACTATAATGCTCTAAATCCCTAAATCTAAGTGAGAGCAATAATGCTGTATTTCCCTAGCCATGTAACATAGAATACTCATATATTTTATTAGGTTAGATCATCATAGAGAAAGTAAAGTACTTTTTAGGCAGAACCTGTAAGTGGGTTTAGAGATATTCTTTCTACTTTCAGGTCACCTAGAAAATCTGATGAAAACATGAACTGTGCTGTTCAGAGCACTGTATGTACCCACAGAGCATATTTTGTTGCATCCAAGTTCATGGGGTGAGTTTCAGGGGCTTGATCATGTAACCCTCTGGGGTGATGAAGGATCCATGCTCCGTGGAAGTGGGAGGATAAGCAATTGTGAATACAAGTATATCATATATTATTACTAGCCATCCATTCTTTGACACAACTGACCAACATCTCCTCAAAATCCTTTTGTTAATAGACCTCATTTTTTGTTTTCCTAATTTATAATTTTCATCAAAACAAAATTAAAGATCAGTATGCTGTGGCAAATAGAGGTAAATGTTGTCCTCTCTATAAGCAAAAATGAATGCCATTTAATGCATAATTGAAAATTGATTCAATTATATATATCAGTAAAAAAAAGATATATTAGTAAAGTTATGATAGACATACATCTTTGTAATATTAACATAAATATAATTCCTCCTACTCTACTTCTTCAAGCTAACATTATATAATTCACAGATTTTTTTTTTTACTGTACTAAAATTTATCAATAATTTTTAATAGGATATTCCTAGTATGAGCTGATTTATTTAAAATGTATATTGAATATGTGTAACATAATCTGGCTGACAAAAAAAGAAAACAAAATATTCTTTCAACATTACTTAAAATACCTGAAACTTATTTTTATATTCAGACTAATAGGTCAAACAACAAGAGTTTATACATTTTCATTTTGAGATTCCATGAACTACAGTGATCAGCATTAAAGTTAGGAACAAATTTTTTATAGTATTTTATTATTTTTTTTCATTTAAACACAAAAATAAAGTGTATATTATTAGTAAAAATCCAGCCAGCAACAAGTTTACATTTTGACAAGGAGTTACTTGCAACTCTTTTAATTCTTTAGTTTTTGTGATCACAAATTACACACAAGATATATGCCATAGCAGATATAAACAAGTTTTATTTTTACATAAGCAATATCAAGCACACTAAATTTCATATATATTAAATCCTTGAAAATGATTTTAGGCAGTATTTAATTATAACATCCAATATTTTAAAGAAAATAGTAACAATATGCCAAACAGTTAAAATTTAAATTAATTATAAAACTTTGGATAATGCCAGGTCTCCCATATTTATACATAAATTGGAGAAAAAATTTTACACTCCAAGAAATGTATTATGTATAGTAGTGCTAATGAGGAATTCTGGTTACTATGGCAGGATGAGCTAAATTAGAAGAAATAGCTGTTTTGTTAAAGAAACAAAAATGCTGGATACTTTCAAATTTAAAAATATATATATATATAAAGTAGAAGAAATTACTAAGAACATTCCAGCTGCCAAAACTCAGATCAGATGAACACAAGTTGGAGTAGCTCATGAGACATCAAATGGCAAGAAAGACAATAATTAGGGAGCCGAGCTTTTATTACAATTTGATGACAAGAAATAATTCCTAGCCTCCTGCAAAAATTGAAAGCTAGCTGTGTTAAGATCTGAAAACCTCTGTCAAATCTGTGAAACAGTTATTATAAATTCTCTATCTCACTCTTTTTGAGAGTTTGCAAATAAGCTTATTGATTGGAACCTGGAGGTGGGGTGGAGTGAGAGAACTTTTAACTTCCAAAATTGATAATACAATAGAAATTTCAGTAAACGTATGGCAGACCCATGATGTTGGTCAAATTACATTATAAAAATTGTCATCTATAAATATTGTCTAAAAATCCTATATCAATGATTACTGAGTGAAGTTTAAAATACCAACAATGTTATGGAATATGATGGAAAATACTACAAAGGTTTGTAAAGAAATGAAAATAGAGCTACTGTGTGATCCAGCAATCTCTTTCTGGCTACCTAAAAAAGATAACTCACCACTATGGAAAGATATTTACACCCCTATGTTCATTGCAGCATTATTCACAATAGCCGGGATATGGAAACCACCTAACAACCTAAATTCTCATTGACAGACAAATGGATAAAGAAAATGGTGTGTGTGTGTGTGTGTGTGTGTGTATATGTATGTATATATATGTGTATATATATAAATATGTGTGTATATACATATATATGTGTATATACATTATACACATATATGTATATTATATATATAATGTATATACACATATACATACGTATGTACATATACACACACCACATATATACATATATATAACAAACATATATCTTAATATATGTATCATACATACATATATATGGAATGATATAGAATAATATTCATAATTTAAGAAAAGAAGCAAATTCTCTTATTTGCCACAACATGTGTGGACTTGGAAGACTTTATGCTAAGTGAAATAAGACAGACATAGAAAAATATTACATGATCCATAATTCCATTTATATGTGGAGTATATGTTTTATAAGAGATCAAATACTCCGAGATAGTGGGGTGGAGGTGGGAGTGAGGGAAGAGAAAATGGGAAGATGTGGGTCAAAGGATACAAAATAACACATATGTAGGATGAAAAATATCTGGAGATCTGATGTACAACATGAAGACTAAAGTTAATACAGTTGCATTGTATTGGAGAGTTTTGTCAACTAAATAGAGTTTAGCTACTCTTGTCACCAAAATGTAACTAGTTAGATGGTAGATACGTTAATCTACTTCACTCTAGTAACCATTTTGCTATCTATATGTATCACATAATATCATGTCATAAACTTCAAATATACACAGTAAATCTATTCAATAAATGTAAAATATGAGAGGGTAGAGGCTGTAATTAAAATTTTAAATCTTTAAATATTTGATTTACAAGTATAAAATGACTGAATTGTTGTATATACGTTTAGAATAGATATGAAACGTTCATGGTAACAATGAAAAAAACAGTAGAACGTCAATTTTAAAACCAGTGCAGAGAAAACAGAAGGAAAGAAGAACTAAAGTTCCAAAATATGATAGAAGGAAAGAAGACTGAAGCAAAGAAAAATAGGACAAATAAAATACTCAAAACATACACATATATATCAAATTATGTCAGTAATTACAACATAAAACTTAATATTCAAAGACAGAAGAATATTTTATCAAATTATTTCATAAACATAGTGTTTTAAAAAAATAGTTTGATGTTGTTAAAGTCTGATTATATGGGAAAAAAATAAATGGAAATCACTTCCAAAATTAAAAATGATTTTGTGTGTGAGAACAAAGCAGTGGGAAGTTGAAACAACCCTATAAACAAGAATTGTAAAACTTAGGGTCCATTTTCCTCTCAGAGACTCCATGAATCCCTTGAATTTAAGTCCTAGTATAAAATATATGTTTATATGTATAAGAGCATTCATTTATTTATTTTGTGGTGTGAATCTAGAGCTTTTTTTTAGATTGTTTTAAGTACTGTAACATAAAGAACAATAATGATTGCTATATATGCTGTATTTTAAACACTGGTGGCTAATATGAGACGTCGAACTAAAAAGAGATGGGGCAAAGTCATTTATGAAAAAAGTTCTGCTCACCAGCACTTAACAAATGTTAAGGGCTTAGAATACTCATGTTTAATTTATTCACCAATTAAAATTATTTAGGTTGTTTGTAGAACCACTTTAAGCATACTGTTTTAGAGCCACAGAGGTTTGCTTTGCTATAATTAGGTATTATTAATCGACCAGAAGATGTGTTATAATCATTTTGTACAAATTTTTATGACAGTATAAAAAGTATTTTAAAAAACTGTCAGAATGAGAGTATTCTGATTTCAGCCTTTGCCCTTCTTTTTCTGCTGTTAGATGAGCTACTACGGGAAAATGTAAAAAGGGGAGATCTATAAACCCATCATCTCTCTTTACTTTGTTGTTTATTTATCTAGTTACTAAACATCTATTGAGATGCTTCTACCTACCATGTACTCTGTGGTGCCAGGGATAGAAATTAGTAAACAAAATCATTAAGCTTCCCTGTTTCCATTTAAATAAAATGAGAAAGACAAGTTTTAATTTTGTATGCAGTCTGATAACTATATGTGCTTAATTATTTAATGCATGATTACTGCCTGGCTAAGGTCTTATATTTATGTGGAGGTGTAAGTTTCTAAGTTATTATTCCCCAGGCTGATGTCTTAACTTATAATTTTGCCTCTCCTCACAGTTCTCTAAATTAATTATGGACAAATCTTGTGAGTTTTATTGTTGTTGTTGAGTTTTTATTGTTTTTTTTTTTTTTTTCTCAGAGAAGGATGAAGAACTGAATTGGAGGATTATTGGGAGAAAGTGGGATAAGAGATTTTCTTTGGCTCAGAGAGCAACAATAATATATGTTATTTTGTTATATATGACATTTGTTAATCACTTAGCATATGTCAGGCAAAGAGCTAAATGTCACACATACATCATGAAAGACACACAGGTTAATAACCACCCAGTGTCTCATAGAAAGGAAGAGGACATTTGGGATGTGAACTTTGGAAATTAACTTCAGGCTCTCTGTTCTTCAAAACTATTTTTTTTTTGCGAGACTGAGAGAGGTAAATTAACCAATAAACAACCGTGTCCCTAACAGCAAGGTTTTCTTTTTCTAAATTTATCAGTTGCCAATGACCAATAGTTACTTTAGTAATATTAAAAGTATGAAATACTATAAAAATAATATGTAAAAGATGCAAAATAGAAATATACCTTTTGATTATTATATTTAACGGAAGTATTTTATCAAAAAAACTGAAAAGTGAATTATAATTTATCTGCTTTTTTCAAATTGATATAAATTTTAAAAATAACTTGTCAAAGACTTGCAACAATAATTTGAAAATTATCAGTCCAGAGACCTATCTTGAGTTACACTGCCCTATGTCCATCCCACGTCATAGGTATTTGCATTTGTGTGTGACATACATATATTACTTCATTGGAGATTAGCTGAGAATCAAGAAAACTATATGTCAATTTGTATGAATCTTAGGATAAAAGACATCCATATGTGGAAATTTTACTAATTATAGGCATTTTCTGAAATGATTTTTGAAATCTCACTTAGCCCTAACACTAAGTTAGAAAAATGAAGAAAAAGGGTTTTTTTTTTTTTTAAGCATAGTTTTTCCCCCCAACTCCTAGATATACCTATACTTGAGATAGTTATAAGAGTGAAGAAATTCACTTCTCTAACAAGACACTGAATGGGCTACCCCAAATGAAAAAGAAAACAAATGTTCAGAGAAAGCACCACTGTGAATTGTTTAGCCTATTATTCTTACTTTCTGGAGATATATGTGTGTTTGGTTTCAGCACACGTGAACAACCTCTAACAATACATTCATAATATCTCATGGAACTGTCTTTGTAGCCCATGGGCTTCAGAATGTCATCTACGTAGTCTTACTGGTAATGCACCTCACCACCATATTGATAAGTCTTTGTCACAAAACAGCTGTAGTGACATGACAACATTGTTTTTGTTGTCAGTCATCAAACATAATTTTCAAGTATGTTTTGTATTTACAAATTTTATTTTAATCTTGGGGAAAACTTGTCCTAGAAGACTTGTGTGGAGCACAGTTTATAATTATAGCATAGAAGTAGGTATGTGAATGCAACAGGACAATTAAAAAGAATCGAGGATTTTTCTAGATTGCTATTTTATATTACAGTTTAGTAGAAGAAAAGATTTTCAGGTTGTCCTTGAAAAAATAATTCTGATTTTATCAATTCATAATTTGTAGACAGAGCATATTGAAGATGATACAGTTTATTTTAAAACTGATGAAACAATAGGTAATTTTGATTTAAAAATAAGTTGATTTATGTAAGATGAGACTTAGAAGGGAACTTTCTAAATAGAATATAAGAAATGACTATATTAAATTACTAGGATAAAAAAGTGTGAAATAAAACTTTTAAAATGTTTCCAAAGGTATTATGTTAATAGTATTTTATGCAATTTATGTTGTATGTAAGTATAATTTAATCCCAAATTACATAAGTGAACCTTTAGAATACTCCTAGTAGTGCTTTGAGGAAAGGAATGGTAAGAATAACAACATGAAGCAACTGAATAATATTAAAAATTGTGATACCATTTTAAAAAATACTTAAATTTATTTTTAAGCAGTTTTAAGTTTACAGAAAAGAGCAAAAAGCAGAGTTATTATATATATCCTTTCTTCCCACCTCCCAGTTTCCCCTATTATCAGCATAATACAACCAGTATGGATTATGGATATGTTACTAAGTAAAAGCCTTAGTTTAAATTAGGGTTCATTCCTTCTGTTGTACACTTGTGTGTGTTTTCAAAAATGCGTAACATCGTGTATCCATCATTATGGTATAAAACAGAATTGTTTCACTGACCTAAAAGTTTTCTGTGCTCTCCCTTGACATATCCTCTGATGTGTCTGACAACCAGTGATTTTTTTCTAGTGTTTCAATAGTTTTGCCTTTTCTAGAATTTTATATAATTGAAATTGACCAACAGAAACCTCTCAGTTAACTAAATCTTAGGTTTTTTTCCTTACTATAAGCCCCTTAACTTTATTTTTCTTAGTGCATTTACTTTAGAAACGTGGTAATTATAAATTGTCTGTCTGCCCTTTTGAAGTAGATGCAAATCTTCTTCCTTAACAATCCAGAAATATCCTTACTGAGAACCTAAGTATCATCTGTTTCAAATATAAACATGGTAAAGGATTGCACCTCTATCTCTTAGTCTCTTTGGGAGGGTAAGGGGCCTGCCGATTAACAAACACAGATGTGCCTAATCACAGCAAAAAACCTTTGCAAACTCAAGAATAACTCAATGTGCTGAAAGACATCTTTTGATCAGCCTCCTTGCTACTGTCTTCCAATACTTTTCCATCAAACAACCTGTGTTTACAAATCCTTTTGACTTTTGTTTTAGCAGAGTTGAATTCAGACTACTTTGTTGAAATAATTGTGAATAAGGTCTTTTTTTCCTCTTTACCTCTGTCCCTTGAAATTGTTATATTGACAGAATTATATAATGTGGTCTTTTCGACTTGCTTCTTTTACTTGGCAGTATACATTTATAGTTTGTTCATGCCTTTCATGACTGTCACTTTTTTCACAGAATAATTTGTCTTATATTTGAATGCGTCTGTTGGTTCATCTGTTCACCCATTGAAGCTTATTTTACCCGCTTTTAATTTTTGGCAATTAAGAATAAAACTGTCATAATTATACTGATAGGAGCTGCTTATTTCCCTTCCCCAGGTTGACTAGGCTCTGGTAAAACTCAAGTCAGTTAGGTTCTGGTAAGATAATTTCCCATGAAGGAAGACCTTTATTGAGGAGAACCTAGTGAACTGGACTTATTAGAAAATGTTACTTCTTTACTCCCTCTCTGCAAAGAGATTTTTTTCTCTGATCATCACCTTAAGGACTCAGTGTGACTCCTGCTGGTAAAACTCACAAGTGTGGGGATCTCTCTAATGTTGGGCACCCTGGAAGTTTTTGTCTCTCAAGGTGGGTCATATATGTCTCTAGAAATTATTCACTTACCCTTTAAATGTGCCTACCATTTGCCTGCTCCAGCAACAGCTTGTGGTCTGTGGTTCTCTATGTGTATCTGTCTGTATCGTTTTGGGAGAAGTAGTTAGTCCTGTGGCCTCAATTCTCTAATAGTTCTAAAATGAGTTGAATCTTTAGTTTATTCAGCACTTTTTTTCTTGTGGTTGGGACACAGTTGATGATTTCCAAGTTTGTTAATGGCTGACTAGAAACTGGAAGTTAGATGACATTAAAAATAGAAGTGTCATAAATTACTTTAAAATCATCCTGTATCCTTTATAAACACTAAAAAGTGAATGAAATTAGTTAATAATACAGAATGTTATCCTAAATGTTTAGTCAAGTTTTTCTTAAGAATACCTGAATGAAGAAGAGATCTATCTAAATTGAAAATAATATGTATTAGTCTATTTCAAACTGCTATTAAGAAATACCCAAGATTGGGTAATTTATACAGAAAGATTTAACTGACTCACAGTTCCACATGGCTGGGGAAGCCTCAGGAAACTTACAATAATGGCAGAAGGGGAAGCAAACATGTCCTTCCTCACACGGCAGCAGCAAGGAGAAGTGCTGGGGAAAAGGGGTAAAAGCCCCTTCTAAAACCATCAGATCTCATGAGGACTCATTCACTATCATGAGAATAGCATTGGGGAAATTCCCTCCATGGTTCAATCACTTCCTACCAGATCCCTTCCATGACATGTGGGGATTATGGTAACTAAAATTCAAGATGGGATTTGGGTGGGGGCATGGCCAAACCACATAATTCCACCTGTGGACTCTCTCAAATCTCATATCCTAACATTTCAGAACAAAATCATGCATTCTCCACAGTCCCCCAGAGTCTTATCTCATTCCAACATTAAGTCAGAAGTCCAAGTCCAAAGTCACATCTGAGACAAGGCAAGTCCCTTCCAACTAAGAGCCTGTAAATCAAAAGCATGTGAGTTACTTCTTAGATACAATGGGAGTACAGGCATTAGGTAAACATGTTGTATTAGTCCATTCTCATGCTGCTAATAAAGTCATACATGAGATGGTAATTTATAAAAGAAAGAGGTTTAATTGAGTCACAGTTCAGCATGGCTGGAAAAACCTCAGGAAACTTACAATCATGGTGGAAGGGAAAGCAAACATGTCATTCACATAGTGGCAGAAAGAAAAGGAAGTGAGAAATGAGCAAAGCGGGAAGCCCCTTATGGAACCATAATATTTCCTGAGAACTTACTGTAGCAAGAATAGCATTGGGTAACTGCCCCCATGATTCAATTACCTCCTGCCAGGTCTCTCTGACAACATGTATGGATAATGGTAACTAATTCAAGATTATATTTGGGTGGAGAAAATTCAATCCATATCATACACCCATTCCAAATGGGAGAAATAGACAAAACAGAGGGGCTACAGGCTCCATGCAAGTACAAAATCCAATAGGGCTGTCATTAAACATTAAAGTTTCAAAATCTCCTTGGACTTCATGTCTCACATCCAGGTCATGCTAATGTAAGAGGTGAGCTGCCACAGACTTGAGAAGCTCCACGCCTACACTTTGCAGGGTATGGCCCCACTCCTAGCTGTTTCCATGGACTAATATTGAGTGTCTAGCTTTTCCAGGTACATAGTACAAGCTGTCAGTGGATCTACCCTTTTGGGGTCTGGAGAATGTTGGTCCTCTTCTCAAAGCTTCACTAAGCAGTGTCCCAGTGGGGACTATGTGTGTGGGCTCTAACCCCATAATCCCCTTTGTACTGACCTAGCAGAAGTTCTCCATGAGAGCCCCATCTATGCAGCAGACTTCTGCCTGGACATCCAGGCATTCCCATACATCCTTTGAAATCTAGGCAGAGGTCCCCAAACCTCAATTCTTGATTTCTGTATACCTGCAGACCCAACACGAGATGTAAGCCACCAAGGCTTGAGGCCTGTACCTTCTGAAGCAATGGCCCAAGATGGAATTTGACCTCTTTTAGCCACAGCAGGAGCTGTAGGAGCTGGGATGTAGGACATCATGTCCTGAGGCTGCACAGAGTAGGGTTACCTGTCCCTGTCCCATATAATCATTTTTCCCTCTTAGGCCTCCAGGCTTGTGATGGGAGGGGTTGCTGTGAATGTCTCTGACATGCCCTGGAGACATTTTACCCATTGTCTTGGTGATTAACATTTGGTTCCTCATTATATATGCACATTTCTACAGCAGGATTGAATTAGTATCGTCAGACTTCAAATTTTTCAAACTTTTATACTCTGCTTCCTCTTGAATACTTTGCAGCTTTGAAATTTTTTTTTGCCAGATGCTCTAAGTCATCCCTCTCAATTTCAAAGTTCCACAGATCTCTAGGGCAGGGGCAAAATGTGGCCAGTCTCATTGCTAAAACATAGCAACAGTGACCCTTACTGCAGTTCCAAACAACTTTCTCATCTCCATCCGAGACCACCTCCACCCGGACTTAATTGTCCATACTACTTTCAGCAGTTTGGACAAAGCCATTCAACAAATCACTAGGAAGTTTCAAACTTTCCCACATCTTGCTGTCTTCTTCTGAGCCCTCCAAGTCTCTAGAAAGTTTTAAACTTTCCCACGTTTTCCCCACATCTTCTTCTGAGTTCTCCAATCTGTTCCTATCTCTGCATGTTACCTAGTTCCAAAGTTGCTTCCACATTTTCATGTTTTTACATCAGCACCCCACTACCTTGTTACCAATTTACTGTATTAGTCCCTTTTCAGCTGCTATGAAGAAATGTCTGAGACTGGGTAACTTATAAAGAAAAGAAGTTTAATTGCCTTTTAGTTTCACATAACTGGGGAGGTCACAGGAAACTTAAAATCATGGTGGAAAGGTAAGCAAACACATCCTTCTTCAAACGGCAGCAGGAAAGAGAAGTGCCAGCAGGGAAAATGCCAGATACTTATAAAACCATCAGATCTCGTGAGAACTCAGTATCACAAGAACAACATGGGGAACTTCTCCAATGATGCAATCACTTTCCACCAAGTTCCTCCCACAACATATGTAGATTATGAAAACTACAATAAAAGATGAGATTTGGGTGGGGGGCACAGCCAAACCATAAAATGCTTCCATGAAAAGGAGGTTAACTTTTTGATATTCATCAAACAATTAACACATTATGTTACCTATAGGTATCTGAGCATGAGTTTTTATTTTCTTATAAATATTAAAAAAATAATCTAGACTAAAGCCATAACAATATTCAAAGATCTATTAGTTTCTATAATAAGTGTTATTTCTATATGCTGTCATTTCAGAGAACAGCTTATCTGTTTGTTACTAAAATACTGTATTGGTGGAATGACTACAAATGGTGAAAATTCTTTTCTCCCCAATTTTCAGGTCCACTTTTCTTCATTCTTCTTTGAGATAGTTTACTTGGCACTTTTACTATTTATAGATCAAACTATAGATGGATAAAAAGTTAACACAGAAAGCAAAACATTTGGAAGAAAAATAGATCAAATATTTAAACTCATAGCTAAAGAAACTATATAAAGCCCTGAGGTTATATACAAAGGAAAGAAAGAAACAAAAACATCAACAAAACAAGACAAACCATCACAAAGCAATTAACTGTAATAATTTTTAAACCCCCAACTCCCAATTTTTTCTTCTTCAAAGTAATTATAATATATATATAAAACATTATTAACCCTTGAGGTCACCTATGATGTGATTCACAAACCTTTAATCTACCTTCATGTATAGTTTATTTGCCTCAGGGGAACAATGGCAAAAGATAATATTCACACAGACACATACCATCAAATACACAATTACAGAAAGAAGTTTACATTCAAATATATCTTTTCCTGTTCTGTGTATTTTTCTTTAATTTTTCACTTGTTTGTTTAGGTTTGGACCTTTGTGGGGGGAGCAATTTTATTTAGATTATTTCAGAAATCATTAGTAAGCTTAGTGCTAATAATACCTAAAACTGAACCTTATTTGTGTAGAAACATTGGCTGCTTTAGATTCATCTTACATGTCAAATAACACGAACTACATTGTACATCTCATTCATGTACAAATAATGCAACATAAACTTGAAATATATATGTTAGAAAAATATAATTTTTCAGCTGTTCAATCAAATAACATTATATTAATTCTAATATATTAATGCTTTAGGAAGTTTTTCCAGTAACTGGTGTACAAACAGGCTATATTAGAAATTGTTTTTATTTTCTCTGGTGCATAATATTTAGGGATTTAGAAAATTCAACACCTCAAAGGACTAACCCTTTTTCTGCTTTATTCTGTTTTCTCTTGATTTAAATATCACTTCTATAGAGAAGGCAGTCATTAAACACTTCCATATTTTAAAACAAAAGGCAATAGCGATTTAGGGAAAGGAGCAGTAAAGGTACAGTATAAATTGAGATTGAATGTTTAATGGTGTGTAGTATAAGGTATTTCAAATACAGCTAATCAACTCTTACTGAGTCCATTGTATTGCAAAGGAGATTTCCAACTTGGGCTGCTTACCTGTGGCATTAAAATCTTGGCTGCAAATCATTACTTGAGTTTTGTGGTTTTATATTTCCTTCCTTAATAATGCATGGAGGGATTTCTTGTTTCTTTGGCACTACCTTGAGAAACCAAGGAAAACAAACCAAAAAAAAAAAAAAAAACCCAAAAAGTAGCAACATATAAACATGTTGTTAACCAGAATGTTGAAATAACGTATGAGTTGTTGTGCTAAATGATATTTCTAAACAGCAGCAATTAGATACAGCAAATAGAATAACTACATATATAAAAACTTAAATTTTTAAAAAGCAGAGTACTCAGACTTACTTCCAGCATATCTTTTAAGGCATAGTAATTAGCTTCTGCTACAGCAATTTAAAAAACCCCACAAAATCTTTGTGGCTAAAAACAGTGGTGGGTTATTCCTTGAGGATTGATAACATGAGTTGGGCTTGGCTCTACTGAACTTGATTGGTAACTTCTCCCAATCAAGGTCAGGTCCACATTTGCTTGGGCCTGGCTCAGTTCCACAGTTCTTCTCATGTATCATAGCAGAAGACCAGCACTTAAGAATGGATTTGGGTGGCAGTGCCAATTCAAACCATGCAGTGACATTTAAAATTATAGTTTAAACATATCATACATTACATTCATTTGCAGGCATTTAGCTGAAGCAAATTATGTGGCTTGCTCAGAATCAGTGGGGTGGGGAAATACATTCTTCTTGAAAGCAGGCATGGCAGTGATAGGTAGGAAATTAAGAAATGTGAACACAATGTGAACAAGTGCAAACAAGAATTAGTATAATTGCATAATCTGGTATAAGACAGGTCACGTTTAGATCTAACACACAGCATTATATTATGCAATACTTTCCTATCTCATATTATTCTAGTTTGTGTAAAAATTGGGTTTTGCCTGCTGATATTATTATCATTTTTTAACCCTCAACAGCAGAGTTCTTGATGTCTCAAAGGTAGGTCTGTTTTCTTTGACTGTACCTATAAAACACTTTCAGTTCTGTCCCTAATTTGTTCAGACATGCACATGTGCAATGGTGCACGCACAGACACACAATTCTGGAGAATAAAATAGTTTGATCTTTTAAAAAATAATCTATAAAAATCTCTTTTGTCTCTGTACCAGGGCGTGACTTTTCTAATTCTTTCTCAGCACTAGTATCCCGATACTCTCTGTCCTAAGTTATCCGCAGAACTGATAAAAGTTCTATAATATGAACATCATTTTTTTTGAAGGATGAAAAGCTGCTTTCTACTATGCATATGACAATAAGAAATTCATTCCCTCTATAGGAGTTCTTGACTTTATTGTACTTCCCGTGGCATAGTATCAAATATTTTCTTTGACTTCAGGTTTTCTGATTAACCATGTAATGGTTATCTTTATTTGTAGCATAAGAGCCACCAGTTGAACCTAGGTAGAACATTACAGACCAAGAGAGCTAGCTTGTTAGTTAAATAAGAGCCAGGAAAGATTAATGGGCTGAAAAAAAGCATCCACAGGAGAGGTCTACGACACTTGGGTAGGATAAATTGCTAAAAGTCAGAATTTTGTGCAGTCAGGTTGAATGAGGGCTTAACCTGTTATAACATGCACATTGAGGTTAAGGTGACCTCATTAAGTTACATTGGATATATAGCCTAAGTATGTCACAGACTGCTGAGTTTCAGTTATACCAGATATACAAGGTAAAGGCCAATATGCTGGTGTTAAAAGACATAGAGTTCTCGTTATTTTTGTTCAAGCAATTGCTTATAAAATGTTTAGAGAATACATGATAAAATTATGAGGACATCAGATTTGTTGGTTTCCTAGGGGCAAGCATCAACCTCATTCTAGGTAAGTTGCATTCTAAGCACATTTATTACAACTGAATTGGGTAACCTTATCTGGAACATTACCATTTCACACACATAACACTTTATAATCTCTAGCTTATTTGCTTTGCTCATCTTATAGGAGTGGTCTAGTATATCTACCTATTAATGTAGTGTGCGTTCACACATATGCATGTATGTATATGTAAATGTATGTATAGGATTGTCAATTTCCATTAATGGCACACTATATCATCATCCTAATTTGCATCATGTTGCATGTTGATACAGGCAGTAATTGACCAATTAAATCTTAGGGATATTTAAATAATTATTGAAAGGCATACAGTTATGAATTTCAAGGATAAACTACATCATTTCCTTCCTTCCTTTTCCCTTTCCTTTCTTTCTTTTCATTCTTTCTGATGGTTTTTCCCACTAAGGCAGGAGTGTAGTGGCATGATCATAACACACTGCAACCTAGAACTCCTGGGCTCAAGTTATTCTCCCATCTCAGCCTCTACAGTAGCTGGGACTAAAGTCAGGAGCCGTCCTCCCTGGCTGATTTTTGTATTTTTTTCTAGAGACATGGCCTTGCTTTGTTGCCCAGGTGGGTCTGGAACTCCTGGACTCAAGCAATTCTCCCACTTTGTCCTCACAAAGTGTTGGGATTACGGAGTGACCCACTATAACCAACTCCTTCTCTTCTTCATTTAAAAAAAATTCCTCAAATACTATTTTCCATGCATTATCATACTTCTTTTTCTCATATTTTTGGGGAGTATCTTTCTCTGAGTTTAGAAACTTGTAATTTAAACTCTCAATAGCAGTAACAAAACATTAATCACGGAAGTGAAGATGTGAAAGGGACTGGCTACTTGGGATCAAAAATCATTAAGTATTCTAAAACAAATTTATCTTTTTTAGAATAATATAAATCAACATCTAAATGCATTTTGTAGAATTTGTTTTTACATTTATTTTTATATTAAAAAAGTGGATTAGTGAAAGTCCTAGTATTATAGAAAATTCTCTGTGTTTGTGAGAAAATAATCACTAAGGGAAAAATCCAATCCACTATATAAGTGTCAGATAAGGTTGCTGTAGAAACCAGGTATAATGAATGTTATGTATTAAAAGACACCTAAAATTAATCGGAAAATATGCTAGTGATATATTATAAAAGTGGGAGCGTCAAATTGGAAATTGTCAGTAGTGATAAGTTAGTAATTCTACAGGGGATTCACTCTTCTACCACAAACTACTTTTAATTTTTTCTTGGAGACTAGAAAGCAATTTCTTATTTTAATCCATCTTACATTTTAGTTTAATTTTAGACCTTTTTTTAATTCAAAAAAATTCTTGGAAAAATCATTAAAAATATACAAAAACTTTAAGAGATCACTGACCTAGACTATTAAAATAGCTGGACATATCATTTGCATGCTACATACATTACTGAAGGCCTCTTAATAAAATATTGTAATTATTATCATGGAAAATAGACATAAATATTTTAAATAAAGATTTAGTATATTATTTTTTATAGTTTATATATATTATTGTATTTTAAAATTACTAATATGTTTTGAAAAGCCCTAAATGGTAATTAAATAGCTGATACTCAGTTCAACTCCTCATGGACTTGACTTTTTAGCACATTGGAAAACATAATCTCATTTTTATATGACCATAGAAAATGATTTTGAGGAACAATAATGAATCAATTATGAGTTTGCAGTCATTCACACCCTGAAGATGCACTTTCCACTCTTCTGTGTATAAGCAAGTAGTGGGATGGTTGGTGCATGGAATTAAAATAGCTTTTAAATACAGTTTCCTTTTTGTTTCTTATAACTGTAAAATTCTATTTTCAGACATATATCAAAATGATTACATATATAGTAAATCAAGTATAAAGTGAAGTATTCTACCTTATTTTTAATTAATATTTAGTATTTCTGATAACATCCATATATTGCTAATTTTGTTTAATTAAATATGTCTGAAATGATTATTTTAGTTACACTTTGGACTTCAATTTATTGTGAAAAACCTATATTATATTCCCATCAGAGCAACATTATCTTAAAACCCACACCATAAAATTAAAATTTATTAGTACAAACAAAGTCTACCAAGATTAGCCTTTAAGGAGAAACTCATATCTGGCATAAATACAGTCAACATTTAACTTGAGATATTAATATAATTGAATTGGCCTGTGTTAATTTTGTAAAATTTGAGTTTTTTTCTGTATTTTTTATCTTAAAGTAAAAGAAAAGCTGTAAATAATTTGATTAGGTGCTAGTATATGGCATGTACGTTCTGCACATGTGGACACTTTTTAAACTATATTCTCCTAAGCAGCTCTGATGATCAAAATTCTGTATAAAATTTATTTTAAAAATAGAGTACATCTCTATGCTGTTTTAAGACCAGTTGAAATATATTTTTAAATGTAACTATATTTTCTTTTAGTTTTTATTTTATATCTGCACAAACATGTGCAGGTTTGTTACAAAGGTATATTACATAATGCTAAGGTTTGGATTTCTGTTGTTACTATCACCCAAATAGTAAACACAATACCCCATAGGAAGTTTTTCAACTCTTGCTCCTCTCCCTTCCTCCTTCCCTTTGTAGTTCCCAGTGTCTATTCTTCCTATCTTTATGTCTGTGTGAATCCAATATTTAGCTTCTGCTTATAAGTGGGAACATGCTATAATTGGCTTTCTGTTTCTATGTTAATTCACTTAGAATTCCAGCTTACAATCTGACTATACACAGCTGCATCATGTTGCTGCCGAGAACTTGATTTCATTCTTTTATATAGCTGCATAGTACTCCATGGTGTATATGTACCAACATTTCTTTATACAATCCATCATTCATCTGCACCTAGGTTAATTACATGTCTTTCTATTGTGAATGGTGCTGCAAGGAACATACAGGTGCATGGGTCTTTTTGGTAAAATAATTTATTTTCCTTTGGGCATATACTCAGTAATGGCTTTACTGGATTGATTGTTAGTTATATTTTTAGTTATTTGAGAAGTATACAAACAGTTTTGCACAGGCTGTGAACTAATTTGCATTCCCACCATCAATGTGTAAATACTTCCTTTCCCTGCAACCTAGCCAACATCAGTGACTTTTTGACTTTTAATAATGGCCATTCTGACTGGTGTGATACGGTATCTCATTGTGGTTGTGATTTGTGTCTCTGATAATTAGAGATACTAAACATTTTGTAACATGTTTGTTGGCTGCTTGTCTGTCTTCTGAGAAGTGTAATTTTTCTTATATTTAATTCTTTAGTCAATCTTGACTAAAGAATTTTTGTATATAGTGGGAGGTAGGGTTCCAGGTTCATTCTTTTGCATGTCGTTAGCCAGTTTTCACAGGAGGATTTATTGAATAGGGATTTCTTTCTCCATTGTTTATTTTTGTCAACTTTGTTGAAGATCAGTTGGTTGTAGGTTTGTGTGACTTTATTCAGGATTCTGTATTCTGTCCCATTGCTTGGTCTACTTTTTTAACCAATATTCTGCTGCTTTGTTTACTGTAGCTTTGTAGTATGTTTAAAACCAGGTAATATAATGCCTCTATTTTGAATTTGAGAAAAGGAATGCAGACCCTGCAAATGGGGAAGAAAAATGTGGCTCCATTCCAAGAACACAGGTCTGCTTGTTAGCTTCCTTATTTATTCATTTACTTACAGTCTTCAATATTTTCAGTTTAAAAAAGAATAACTCAAACTAAAGGCTGGAACAGTCAATCACAAGGTTATCTTAAGGCGCTATATACTCTGGAGATTCTTAGATGGTTGATGATTTTTTTTTGTCTTTTGAAGTCAAACAAAACAAAATGATACCATGAGTCCAGGATCTAGTCTTCAAGGATGTTTGCATGCAGAAGAAAGCCCTTGCCTCTTTCTTTTAGATAGTTTCGTACTGTTTTTTACTGTCTTAGTTTTCTTATTGTATATTATTTTTAAAATTCAATTATTAGAATATAAGCACACTGAAGTTCTTTTGATATCCTCAAACAGGTTCAGTAAGGGAAAAAGAAAATCTCTCCAAATATGGACTGCATACATCTGCTTATATTCTGAGGACTGTTTTCAAATTTGATGGTATTTTCTGAAGTACAGCTTGTAAACTGTTAATATAGCAAAAGGGTTCTATATTTCGTGTGTTTTTGTTTCTTGGGAATTCCTTATGTTCCCAATGTTCCCCTATTTTCTGGATATTTATGTTTAGTTCTTTAATGTATCCACAAGGACATCCAATGTACAGCACCCTTTATTGAGAAAGTTCACTCTCTTTTCAGTAATCTGCAAAGCTACCTCTGTATATTTTCATTTCTGATCCTTTGATTCTGCAGTGGTGCACTATTTCCCAACTCTTCTTCAGTATTTCTATACTATGGCTGTATCCTTAGAATTTTCTTGGTCAGTGATGTTGCTACTGCACTCCAGCCTGGGTGAAAGAGTGAGACGCCATCTAAAAAAACAAAACAAAACAAAACAAAACAATTATTCTGTATCTGGATTTTAGAAACACTTTGTTAAGGCTGGGTGCAGTGGCTCACGTCTATAATCCCAGCACTTTGGTAGGCCAAGGCAGGCGGCTCGTGAGGTCAAGAGATCGAGATTATCCTAGCCTACATGATGAAACCGTGTCTCTATTAAAAATACAAAAACTAGCCGGCGTGGTGGCATGTGCCTGTAGTTCCAGATACTCGGAAGGCTGAGGCAGGAGAATCGTTTGAATCCAGTAGGTGGAGGCGGCAGTAAGCTGAGATTGCACCACTGCACTCCAGCCTGGCAACAGAGTGAGACACTGTCCCAAAAAAAATTTTTTTTGTTAATTTAAAAACTCACACACAGAGAAAATACAGTTGGCAAAATTTTCATAAATTAATGTCTTCTAACTCTCATTTATCACATGAGAGTTTAGTATAAATATGACTTTTATTAGCTTAATAGAAACATAAATTTGGATTCAGATACAGCCCTTCCATGCACTCTCTTTCGATTTTTTGACAAGTCGTTTAATTACCTGGAAGTTAAATTATAAAAAGGTGATAATAATGATACCACAAAGTTATCAGAATTAGACATATGAATAAATGTATGCCTAGTTAAAAATCATTAAATATTACTAACATTACTAAACATTAGTCAATGTAGTATTTATTAGACTTATTTGCTAAGTACATCCTATTTTCAGACACTTTTCAGTGCATATGTTTTTAAGAAAAATATCAGAAACTTATTTATTCATTTATGGAATTTACACAAGAGCCTGGTTGGATGTATGTGCAATTATAAACACAAAAATTAATTTAAATTTAGAATTTTAATTGAACATCTGAAAAATGAAACATCTGAAAGAATAAAAAGTAAAAAACATATTTTAAATGCAGGAATGACAGGGGAAAATAATATTTAATGCGAGGCTTGGACATTGGATTGGAGTAAAACCAAGTCTGGAATATATGCAGGGCAGCGGGGGAGAAGATGTGTTGACACTAAGAACATTCTGGAAAGGAGAACAATGTACACAATCTCTGCGCCAAGAACTTGCTATATTACTGAATACATAGTGATAATAGGTTTCTAAAATTTTAATTTCATAATATATTTTAAAAGTTATATTTTCCCTTTACAAGAAATAAAAATAACTTCATGTGCATCGCCTTTCAGTTAGACATTTTTAATTCACAATATAAGTCTATATGTTCTTCTTTCAATGTACTTTATAACTTATTTTGAAACATATACTTTGTACACGGTCTAATTATAGAGTCTAATACTCTCAAAGCAAAGACAGAATGTCTAAATGGTATTTATCTTCATCATTTCTTTCATATTGTAATTTATAACATTGTGATTAACAGTACAGGTTTTGCAGTGAGCCTAGCTGAGTCCAAATTCTGATCTGTTATTCATAATTTTGTCTTCTCTAGCAAGTTTCTAAACCTCAGTATGTTTTAACAATAAAAATAATGACAAGTTCATAAAATGGTTACAAAATTTTAGTATGTTAATGTGGTGAAACAGTGACTTGCACTTAAAAATACTGATAAATGTTAGCTATTATTGTTTTCTTGTCACTTATAATGTTCTATTTCCCCATCATCATTTTGGAAATAAAGCAAAATATTGATTTTCCTGACCAATTAAAGTTGAACTCTTAAATATCAGATTTTTTGAAGCAGTATGTTTTGTTGTAGCAAGTTAATGACACTGATATTGTAATGTTGGGGTTTTGGGGTACAGGGGAAGCTCAGCTTTCTCCCCAGTGGACTCCTGGCTCTTGGTCTCCCATTCTCTCAAGAATGAGACATGGGACCACGTGAGACGGTGTGCTCATAAAATAAATATCAGACCCCAAAACAGTGTTTGCAGAAAGTGATTTATTTAGGGAGAGGAAGAGAGAAAGCTTCCAGGAGAGAGTAAGTGTGTGAAAGGGAACTCCAGAGAGGAAATCTGCCCTGATGAGGGAGACAGGGACTTTTAACTCGGGAGGAATTCCCTCCTTCTCCAAGTCCCCTGGCCAATGAAAAGAGTTTCTTTAAACTTCCCCTGGAGTGATTGACCTTTGGTTCTTCCTGCGCTCAGAAAAATTTAAACAAGTACAGTTAAATCTCCTCGATGGAGAGACATGGGAGTAGGACATGGTGCTGGGAGGTTCTTGCCCTTAAAACTACGCCCCCTTGTGGACCCAGAAAAATAACACATTCCCTCAATATTAAATGTAAAAAAAAAATTTTTTTTTTTTGAGACAAGAGTCTTACTCGGTCACCAGGTGCCAGGCTGGAGTGCAGTGGCGCGATCTCGGCTCACTGCAACCTCCACCTCCCAGGTTCAAGCAATTCTCCTGCCTCAGCCTCCCCAGTAGCTGGGACTACAGGCACACACCACCACGCCCAGCTAATTTTTGTATTTTTAGTAGAGATGGGGTTTCACCATGTTGGCCAGGAAGGTCTCGATCTCTTGATCTCGTGATCTGCTCGCCTAGGCCTCCCAAAGTGCTGGGATTACAGGCATGAGCCAGCACACCTGATCAAGATTTTAATAAAAATAATAACTTTATCTAAATTGTAATCTAGATTAATAAAATTTTATTTACCATAAAAATTTATTAATTTAATTAGTTAATTGCTTAAAGTTTACTATATGATATATTTTTGATGACTTTAAGTTCTAAAGTAAAAGTGAAGAAAACAGTTCAATGGTTTCAGAATGATGAGTCTTTGGATTAAAAAAAACCTAAGAAGGAAGGGAAAATTTACAATCTTTTTTGTATCAATGCACACAGCAATATATCTGAGGAAGGAAAAATAATTTTTCAAGATACCAAGCCTACCAACATTTAACAGTATGAATTTATGTAAGGGATATGTTAATCTTTACCACTGACTAGTACTTAATTTTCAGAAATCATTCAGAAAAAAATTGATACATTTAAGGATAGAAAGAGTATTAGAATTGATCCTCATCGGTTTGACATTCATACAACTTCAACATTCTAGAATTGTATGACATGTACCTAAAGGTGAGGTTCACTGGTTGAATTGCCTTCATCCATTATTTTATTAATGAATATTGAGACATTTCATAGCAGGAAACAGTCTGCCTGAAATTATCTTATTCTTCACAGCTTTCATGTCTTTTTCTGTACAGAATTGTTATTAGTTTTACATTTATTTGTCTATCTATTTTATTCCATTTTAGATTTACTGCTTTCTAAATATAAAACTAATCTTTCCTCTATTGGGTTCATGAAACTTTTGGTGGGGGGATAAAAGGGTTTGTAGATGTTACCTAATTTGGAAAGTTTTTAGCAATCACATATTAATTTAGCAATCACATATTAATCACATATTAATCACATAATCACATATATTTTCTTCCTAAGACTGAATTATACATATATAATAACACTTGTTATTATATGACAGTATCAGAGTTAACTGATCATTTGTTCAATTTTTCCCCCTTTTAAAAGGTCTATTAAGGTATGCCTAATACAATTAACTGTACAAATTTCAAGTATGCAATTTTTTTGTTTTGATAGATATAAACCCATGAAACCATTACGAGTAATTTTTTCACTAATCATTTTTTCTGAGGAATTTTTCATCCCTGCTAATTGGAAAAGTTGGTCTCTAGGTTTCTTTTCTTGTAATTTTTTTCCTGATTTGGTATCAGGTTAATATTGGCCTCATAAAATGTATTGTAAATTGTTAATTCCTCATTCTTCAGATTATTTTATCTTGTTTTTTCATTTTCTATTTCTTAAAAGTTTTCTAGAAGTTTTTACAATTGCAAATTGTGCTGCTATAATCATGTGTCTGCCAAGTACCTCTTTTGTATAATTACATCTGTTCTTCTGGATAGATACCTAGTAGTGGAATTGCTGGATTAAATGGTAGATCTGCTTTTAGTTCTTAAAGAATCTCCACACTGTTTTCCATCGTGGTTTTAGTAGTTTACATTCCCACCAACATTTTAAAAATGTTCCCTTTTTACTGTATCCCACCAACATCTGTTATTTTTTGATTTTTAAAATATGGCCATTTTTTGCAGGAGTGAGGTGTTATCACCTTGTGGTTTTGATGTGCATTTCCCCAATCATTAGTGATGTTGAGCCTTTTTCCAAATGCTTGTTGGCCATTTGCATATATTCTTTTGAGAATTGTCTATTCATGTCCTTAGCCCACTTTTTGATGGAATTGTTTGTTTTTTACTTGCTGATTTGTTTGTGTTCTTTGTAGATTCTGGATATTAGTCCTTTGCCAAATTTATAGATTGTGAGGATTTTCTCCCGCTCTGTGGGTTGTATGTTAACTCTACTGTTTATTTCTGTCAATGAGTGGATAAAGAAAATGTGTTTTATATATATATATATATATATATACACCATGGAATACTAATCAGCCATAAAAAGGAACAAAATAATGCCACTCACATCAATTTGGATGGAATTGGAAACTATAATTATAAGTGAAGTAACTCAGAAATGGAAATCCAACATTGTATATTCTCATTCATATGTGGGAGGTAAGCTCTGAGGATACAAAGGCATAAGAATTATACTTTGGACTTCGGAGACTCGGGAGGAAGTGCTGGGGATAGCCAGGTATAAAAGACTACTCATAGGGTACAGTGTACAGTGCTCGAGTGATGGATGCAGAAAGTTTCAGAAATCACTACCAAAGAACTTATTATGTAGCCAAACACCACTTGTTCCCCAAATATCTATTGAAATAAAATAATAAATTACTAAATGAAAGTTTTCTAGATAACCAGTATGGTGGAGCTGCAGTGGTAAGAGTGGACATACATACTTGCCCTGCAAACCTAAGAAATTCAGTCTCTTGTCAAAATATATAGTATTAGCTATAGGTCCTCTGTTTGATAGATTTTTTTTCTACCTGAGAATTTATGCATGAATAGATATTAAAATGTGTTTACTCTTTTTTGTATCTATTGAGATGATCATATGATTTTATAATTTAATCTAACAGTACTTCAGACTGCTGCATAAATTCATTTAGAATTGTAAACAAATCTAATTTTCCTGAAATGAATCCTGCCTGGTCATGACATTTTTTTATATATATAATTGCAGGATTTGATTTGCTACTATCTTGCTAAAGCCTTTATGTTGCCATTCATGAGAGACATTGCTCTGTAGTTTTCTTTTCCTGTAATGCCTTTATTTTGGTAGCAGAGTAATGTTGACTTAATGATAAGAACTAGAAACCACATCCTCGTTTTCTGTTTTCTAAAAAGAGACTTTGTAAAATTGGGGTATTATTGGTTTTATGTCTTCCTTATATGTTTGGTCAAATTCACCAAGGAAATCATTTGGGCATACACACACACACACACACACACACACACACGTTCCAATTAATGATGGTTGAATCTAGAGGCTCCTAATAGTCCAAGGTTTTGTCCAGATGGATGATGAAAGGGGTTCTACTGCAAATAGATTGAAATAGATTTTAAATTTTATGGCCTGTTTTGGTGGAAGTGGTTAATAGAATGAGGGTATGTCTGCCATATCCATAGCTGAAGTTGGAGCTACAGCATTAGCCTGTAGGCAGATCCTCCATTAGTGAGTTACTATTGACCTTTTGATTCAGTCATCAGTTTGGTTGGTGATAGGAAAGCTGGCATGATGGTCTTTGGGTTTCAAGACTAGTATTAGCCAAACTTGGTGCCATGCAGGCCTCAGCATTTGTCATGTTTGGTTAAAAAAATGTCATCTTTGGGAGATTTGAGCCTCTGAACTGCAAACCAATAAAAACACTCAAAACAGTGAAAACAAAACCAAGTGCTAACATAAAGGTGTGCTGTTGCACTTTACGATCATTTTGCTATTTGACATTTCTTTCTCTCCAACATGCATTACTACCAAGAAGGAGTTTCTAGTTTCATCATGGTAGGGCAAGGTATTGCTTCCAACATTATTTTCTAAAGCACTTTTCTTTTACCAAATGGAATTGCTTATCTCCTTTCTTGTTAGTCCATACCATTTATGGAAATGGCCCTGGAACAATAGTTTAAATATCTTGAAGGGGAGGCCATATTTATCATCTGTGCTTTGTATTTGGAGAGTCCTGAATATTTTTAGTAGTGAAAATTTAGGTTCAAGTCGGTCCTGTAACAAGTGGACAAGTTCCAGTCCTGTAGAGAAATCTACCATTTGGAGAATATCCACTTTTAATATGTCATGCAGGCCTTGTGACATCATGGGCTGTTTGAAAATTTATATTCATAGAAAGAGCTTTGATTGAAGGGCCTGATGTATAAAGAACCCTCCTAAACATAAAAATGAGACCTATCCCCCCTTTAAATACAGAAAAGGGCTATAGAGAGGTTTGTAAAAATTAGTATGTCATGTAAGTCTGCCCACATATTTGAAAGAAGGAGATATTGGGGATTGATGCAAAACTGAGACCTAGCTATGGGTCCTTTTGCTAGACTGAAGTTTAAAAATCTGTTGTTTCATAATACTGTGATGTCTTTTCATTAAACTGGTCACCTGGGGACTATATAACAGATGGAAATTCCATTAAATACCCTGTTCCAGGGCCCACTGTTGCACTGGTTGTGTTGTAAAATGGGATCCCTGATCTGAATCAATAATGTCAGAGTCCAGAAGGGTACTAGGACATTTTTAGCAGCTAATGATTGCTTCATCTGTGGCATGTACAGTTAGAAGGACAGAAGGAGGCCATAATAGGTATCTGTCATAGCTAGAGCACAACGCGTGACCGCTGGTGAAGGGGAAAGCAGTCCAATATAATCTACTTCCCATCTACTGTAGGGAGTATTTCTCCAGGGAATATTGCTGTATTTTGTTGGGGCCAAGTGAAAGCTTTCCCTTTTTCCTCTGAAGTTTTACTGAAAATTAAGTAGCCAAAAAGCAGATTCATGGTATAAAAGGTATACAGATTCATTAACATGCAATGGAGTCCTACGAAATATAAGAACTCACATGGTTGATACTTTTTACCATATTAAGGTTGCCGTGGCAAAATAGGTTATGGGAAGAGGCGAAGAGGTGTCCTGGATAGTAGAGGTGATCTTGTTTCATAGATGAAATGTCACATGTAGCTTCCCTCAGAGAAAATAGTTGGTAAATGCTACTTTAGGACTTTCAACGTGTCAGACTCCTGGTTAATGCTTCCTGAATCTGGATAAGGGAGGGCCTTAGAAAATGCCTGACTGTATTTATGCAGATTTTCTCTGCAAATGCGAATTTGCTCCACAAAAGATAGCTTTGCAAAAGCTTCTTCAGTTTGTAGGCCCTCAGAACAACCATCTCAAAATATGGCAAAATATTATAGTTGGGGTGAAATTTTTTTTTTCAATCTCATGAGTTGCCAATGACAGATTTCACCAGAAAATACACATTTATCGACAGCTGCTTTTACCATGGGTTGTACTGGAGAAAGTCCTTTAGCTTTGGCACAATCCATCAGAGAAAGGACTCCTAGACGGTTCAAAGTCTCATGGGCCCAGATTGCCCATGGTGATAGAACTGAGGAAGATTAAGAGAGAGAAATTTGGTTCTGTTTATCAGTCTCATCACTAGAGAGTTTGGTGTACTTGCATTGATAGTAGCAGAAACATGAATGACCAAAATTTTAAGCAGACCAGCTGATGCCAAGTGGACCATCTCTATAGTTGTTTACCCTGAGATGAATAAATTGTCCATTCTCTATTTGCTGGACCAAACAGCAAGACTGTTGGCTACTGCCCAGGCATTTGTAAAACAATGACCAGATGATAGTTCCTTTCCTGGGCATGGCCTCTATTTGGGGCGAGCTGTGGATACCATCCTGTCTGAAGGAGACACCAGTGGCCAGGTGGAATTCAGTTGTCCTTCCACGAGCTCCATCCATTTGATATTGGTGCTACCATCAGCAAAGTATACTGACACCCTTTCTTCCTTAGATAATTGACCCACAAGGCTTCTCACTTTGCAGTAAGTTTCAAAATGGGGAAAGCCACATCCTCTGATAATTTGGAAAGAACTCTGTTGTCAGATTTAAACCTAATGTAAAGATGCCATTTCCATTCATTTTTAATATGAGAATTCTCTAGTCATATTGGGCCACCAAAGTGATGAGTGCTTAATCCATGGCATGTTGGGTACCAAAGTATGTAGAAAGACAAAATGGCAGGGAGCAGGGGAGCTTTAATGGCTTTAGTTTCTAGGAGTGCCCAGCACACAGAGAAATGTTGCTCCAAGAGTGTATACCAGGTGGCTGAAGAATGCAGCTGCCAAGTCCAAAAATGCCAGGAGCAGCTATTTGGAATCATGCTGTATTCATAGGCTCTAAGAGGCATAGACCTCAGTGTCTAGGATCTCCACTCAAAAGTTGGACCCTAGCAGTACCAAGGGTAAGGCCTGCAGGACAGCCAACTGGCCAAACTCCAGGGCACATAATGGTAGGTAATTTAGGGTAATTTTCTAGATAAGCCTGAATATAACAGACAAATGAAGAATGTGTTGCCTCCAAAGCTCAGTTAGGCCCAGAAGATGCTGGACTTGTTTAAAGGTAGTTGAGATTTTTAGTAGCAACCACTGATGCTTAAACCCCTTTGGAATTTGTTTGTCTGCTGACCAGAAAGCCTTGATATTTAACAGAGATTGTTCATCTTTGTATTTTATGTAGGACTGTAACCCAGTCTGGTGGCTTGGGATTCTGTCATTGTTATATCCAATTAGGCCAGAATGGGCTGTATGGATTTGGATTTTAAGAGACTGCAGAAAGCTTATTTTGTATGTTTAGCCTCTTAACCAATAATTTGATTAGCAATTTGATCCAATCAGATATTCTGATAAATGAGGGTGGGTTTCAATCTTTCTTTGCAAGATCCAGGCTATTTTCAGTTAGATTTCATTCTTGAAAAGTACCTTTTTAAGGATCCAGCTGAAACTATATAGTGTTATAAAGGACTCCTTCATGTTTGTGAGTCCTGAATGCTACTTCTGTTTCCCTAATTCTGTATGATAGTCTTAAGAATTTTATTAAATTTTAGTCATTATGGAACTAAACATTTTATAGTTTCAGATAACTTCAAAAAGAAACTTCAAACTTTTTGGTCTCTGAGAACTTCAAAACTACGCTTTTATTCATATTACATCATTTTATTTGAACAGGCCACTGAAAGTTGAAGGTAGCTTTAAAACTACCCACTCTCCACAAATAATACAAATAAATTTCTTCTTTTCACCTGTTTTCACTGTGTTTAATGGCATTATTCTCTGGATGCCTGCATACCTAGACTTGGAATTTCTAAAATAGAAGATATAGGCATGGGCAAAGACTTCATGATGAAAATGCCAAAATCAATTGCAACAAAAGCCAAAATTGACAAATGGGATCTAATTAAACTAAAGATCTTCTGTACAGCAGAATAAACTATCAATCATCAGACTGAACAGGCAACCTACAGAATGGGAGAAAATTTTTGCAATCTACCCTTCTTACAAAGTTCTAATATCCAGAGTCTACAAGGAACTTCAACAAATTTTCAAGACTTAAAAACAGTCTCATCAAAAAGTGGGCAAAAGATATGAAAAGACACCTCTCAAAAGAAAACATTTCAGTAGCCAACAAACATACAGAAAGGCTCAACATCACTGATAATTAGAGAAATGCCAATCAAAACCACAGTGAGATACCATCTGATGCCAGTCAGAATGGTGATTATTAAAACAAGAAACAATAGATGCTGCTGAGGCTATGGAGAAATAGGAATGCTTTTACACTGTTGGTGGCAATGTAAATTAGTGCTACCATTGTGGAAGACAGACAGTATGGTTATTCCTCATGGATCTAGAACCAGAAATACTATTTGACCCAGCAATCCAATTACTGGGTATATACCCAAAAGAAAATAAATCATTCTACTATAAAGATACATGCATATGTATGATAGTTTCAGCACTATTTAAAATAACAAAGACATGGAACCAACCCAAATGCCCATCAATGATAGACTGAATAAAGAAAATGTCATGCATATACACCACATACTAGCATGCAGCCATGAAAAGGAATAAGATCATGTCCTTTGTAGGGGCATAGATGAAGCTGGGAGCCATCATCCTCAGCAAACTAACACAGGAACAAAAAACCAAACACTGCATGTTCTCTCTTATAAGTGGGAGTGGAACAATGAGAACACATGGGAGGGAAACAACACACACCAGGAAGAATTGGGGTGTGGGGACAAAGGGAGGGAGAGCATTAGGACAAAGCGCTAATGCATGTGGGGCTTAGAGCCTAGACGGTGGCTTGGTAAGTGAAGCAAACCACCATGGCACACATGTAACTATATAACAAACATACACATTCTGCACTTGTATCCTGAAACTTACAGTAAAATAATAATTTTAGAAAGAAGATACAGATAGAAAGATCTTTTCTCTTTCCTTTTCTTCTTTCTTGTAATATCTGTTCACGCTATCTGTTTCTGTTTATTCCTGCTGTCACCACATGTATTTAAGGCCACATTTTACATAATAAGATATTTAAATAGAGCCTTGACTTGGTTTTCTGGGGACACCCTTTTCTTCTTTCTAATCAATTGTATAATCCTTTCAACTTATTCCTGGACTACTACTATAATAGTACATTCCCATGATGAAAGTCATCAATAGCTCTGTCTCTTCTTGAGAATAATGTTCACATTACTTACTTAATAATTCAACGTGTACATAACTGCAATTTATCTTTTCCATTCTATTTCTCCTAAATCTTCTTCATATTTACTGTTAAAAATGCAGAATAGATATTTTCAATTGATGTAAGACATTCACATTATTCAGTATTTTACCAGACTGTTTTTAAAGTATGTCTTCATATTCACCCAACCCTAGCTGCGTTGCCAGAATCTCAAAACGATACTCTCATCATTTTTTCCTTAAAAGCAGTATTTTGCATCCATAGGATTTTCCTCCATATATCTTATAAAATGCATTTGTATCTCATTATGTAGTTTATGTATTTCATCTCCTCATCTAGTTTGTATATTTTTCAGAGAGCCAGCTTCACATCTGATTAATGTTTGTTTGATCGTATCATTCAATATAGTGCCTTAAATCTTGCTGGTACACAAAAACAATTTGTTGAATGCATGTATTCGTTTTTTATTGCTCAGTAACAAACTGCCATAAACTTGGCAACTTAAAAAATAATATTTGTTATACTATAGTTCTGTAGATCAGAAATTCAGAAAGACTCTACAAGGATTTCATTTTAGGATTTTACAAGGCTGAAATCAAGGTATTGGGTGAAATAGGATTTTACATAAAAGTGTCTGGGCAAGAATATGTTTCTATGATCATTTAGATTATTGACAGAATGTATTTTCATCAAGTTGTATGACTGAGGTTTTGTTTTTACTGTTTGCTGTCACATGAGCTACTCTTCGCTTTAGAGGCTATCCATATTCTTTGCCACATGATCCCTACTAAGTTCAAGCCAGGCACAGCTTGTCGAATCTTCCTCATACTTTGAATCTCTCTTTCTCTGTATGCCACCGACCAGGAAAAATTTTGCTTCCAAAAGGTTCACCTGCTTGGGTCAGATGTAACAAGATAATTGCCTTAACATTCGTTAATTCGATACTTCGAATACATTTACAAAATCTTTACAGCATTTCCTAGATTAGTATTCGAATGAAGAATCAGGGAACTGGAATTTTGGTAGCTATATTGATAAAAGTACACCTTCTTCAATGAATAAAATTAAATTCTCACCATTTCTGAATAACATTTAGAATTTACAATCTTTGACTACAGCGAATCCTCTGCACTGAATTTTAGAAAAAGTTTAAGCAACATGGTTACAATTTTTTAACAGTATTCTTATAATATGCATTCAATATTTAAAGTCTTTGTTTTATTAGAGTTTCATTGTATACTATGAATTCTGCTGTTTTTTTATTCACCAAGACTTCTAGAAGTGTTATATTTGACTCATGATATGTTAACAATTAATTAAAAGGACATTTTTATCTTCTTGGAAAATACATTTATGGAAAAATAATGCTATTTGTATTAACAGGTATAGGATATGTTTGGTTTCTATGAAGTGTTAGAGATCATATATAATTATAAGTAAAATAATCACAGAATTTTACCAAGGACTTTCATATGCCAGATTCTTTGAACAAAGCTTAAAAGAAATTTCATGATTTTCACTGTATAGGATAATATATAGTATTTAAATTAATCACTCAAAGCCATGTGATGACTAAGTAACATATTTAGGACTTGGAAACTGAGTTAATTTACAGCCAATGCTTTCTCAACTGAATAACAACTATGAGGTATCACCTTTTATACTTATAAACATATATAATACAATTTTATTTCTTTGTATGCCATGCCCACAATGAATGAGCTTTGGGTCAAATTCTCAATAGAACAGCAGTTATTTTAGTATACTTGTAGGATACTTTCTTTCAGTTTCTTCCAGTTATAAAATTTCATTAAGTTATACTTTGGCCATTTGTTATATGTTAAATTTTATATTTATAAATCTATGAAGAAATCTCCAATGAAGTAAAGCTAGTTTGTAGATGAAAGAACAATTACATTTTAATTAGTTTAGTAGATCTACAGAATAAACTTTGCTATAAAAATTTTACTCATATATATATGTATATATATATATATATGCAGAAACACTCAAGAATTATGCAAGTTCAGATTCATAGTATGGCTAAAATGTCTCTGCAAATTTTTAACATTTAAACGATTTATATTTTGATCATTATTAGCACACTTGACTCTAAAACACCTGGAAATCTAAAAGCAAGAAAAAGATCAAATGTACTGTCAGCTGCTTTCTTACTTTATCCAAAATTTCAAGCTATTTTATATTTTCCTTAGTAATTTTGCTCATAGTGGAATAAAAGCTTACGCTATATTCAAAAAAATTTTAGTCCTCAAACTGTATCTGAGTTTTATATCCTCGTCATTTTTTTCATCCAACACTTGTTAGGTGCATTCTCAGAATTTAACTCCCCAGTGACATTAGTGGATATAAATTTTTTTTTCTTTTTTCTTTGATAAAATGCAAACACTTCTGCACAATAACTAAATAAATACAATGACCCTTTGAAAGACAATGTAACTTATCTCATGAGGTTTTACTGTTGTCAACAATGACATAAAATATCTCCTCTCTGCTGTACACTGCTAATTTACCTCATGAATTATACACAATTAAAAGAAACAGAAAAAAAATTGCAAAAAACACACACATTTTTTATTACGAAATACTAATAAAAGTTGATACAAGATCTATTTGCAAATGAAACTTTTTTAGCATTATGGGCAGTTATATATATGTAAGCCTTAATCAAATTAAGGTATGGGTATGAAATAAGTGTTTTAGACTAGAATCGTGATAGACACAATGCATCCTTACAACTGATTTTAAATCCTTAATGCAACTATTTAAATCCTTAAATATTTGTGGTTAAATGTAAGGGATAAGTCAACAGGTACAAATTCTCCATTTCTCTTGCTCTATTTGTCTATTTTAGGTGCAGAAAATTTACTTGCTCATTATTTGTTAGCTCATAGCATAGTATAATCATTGACTTTTACAATATCCTGCTTTTGTTTCAATATTTATTTATACAGGCATTTCATCCATATTTCTCATTCATATTTACCACCCCAGTAGCAAATTTTAAATGTGTTTTACCAACCTTGGTATTTTTGCTTGTTTGTGTAAATGCTTAATCTACATATATTGTATTAAGAAATGTGTGTTGTGTGTTGGTATGTATAAAGTTCTGTGCTGGTAAATGTTTAACTGGATTCTTGAAAAAATAAAATTTGATTTGTAATGTTTACTGGTTTCTGTGGCATACACGCACCTACCATAGCCAAGCTGGAGTTACTAACATGTTGTTATTGAATGCTGAGTTAGCTAATGATGTGCAGTAGCAAGCCATATATAGAGGACAGGTTAAATCCCATTCTTATAACAATTTTAGATATGATTTTTCTATTGCTTTTTAAAGCTGCTTTTTCTATGTTCTTTTTAGCTGACAGACTCCTTGATTAAATAAAACTTTGGGAAAAGCAGTATCATAACTGTCTTAGTCCATTTCTACTGCTATAACAGAGTACCAAAGATTGGGTAATTTATAAAGAAATATATTTTGGCTTATAATTCTGGGGACTGGGAAGTCCAATACATGGCACTGGTATCTAATGAGGGCTTTCAAGCTGTGCTATCCTATAGTAGACATGCAAGTGAGCACTCTAGATAGAGAAGAAATGAGGGCCACATTTATCCTTTTATCAGGAGTCCACTCTCGTGATAACTAGCCAATCCCATCATAGGAGGATTAATCCCTTTATGAGGGTAAATCATGGGTGAATCCATCTTAAAAGTAGCATGACTTAATACTGTTACAATGGCAATTAAGTTTCTAACAGGTGAGCTTTTGGGGGATACATTCAAACCATAGCAAAAATATACATTAAAACCTTTAAAGAATTTATGAAATTTGACCCAATTATTTCACTTCTACAACATTTTGGAAAACAAAAATGTATCCTAGATGGGCACATAATTTTTGTTACATATTTATGAGGCCACAATGAGAGACATGTCAAGCAACTTGGGAGTGATATAGACAGCCTCTGTTTATTAGAAAAGTCATTGTTTAAATGGAAAAATTATTATGTGCCCATTAACATAATTTTTGTGTGTATGTGTAATAGTATAATGATATAGAAAGTTTTACTTGTAAGTTACCATGTTACTCTCTAAGTAATAGTAGCCTAGAATTATTCTTTCATGTTTTAATTCAGTTATATAACTACATACCAAGAAAGCTGTTAAACTATTCATTATAGTTAACTTTGAGTTAACTATTATGAGTGGTTTTTCATTTTCATTTTCCATATAACTGCATTTGGCAATGTTTCCACAGTTATGCAGACAAACATACATATATAGAAATAAATTTCATTTAATAGTCTATAGAGTTATGTTAAGAGTAAACGTATTTAAAAAAAAATCCATGAAATTCTGTGGAGCACATTTGGGACTCTGTGTTTAAGAAATTTCTCTGTGGTAGAAAGAGGTCTGCACATTCCATGTGAGATTTTCATTTAATTATTTGTTTTGCCATTTACAAGTTGCCTAAACTTAAATGAGTCATATTCTAGAGTCTCAGTTTTTCTATGATTGTAGATAATCATACTAACATAAAGGAAATTATGTAAGAGTTTTATGTTCTTTGTGAGGATTTACATAACAATTGCATAGCAATGTAAGATTCTCCATAAATATAAATATACATTTAATGTGTGTGTATACACAGTACACTTGTGTATGCATATTTGAAACTAAATGAGTAAAATGTGTCCTACTATTTCCCTAACTCCCCAAAGGGAGCTGCCTTATATAGAATTTCTGCAGAGAAGTCCTTGGTGGCCATGGTTTATAGCATGTTTGTATTCATTTTGGCCACTGCTGTTAGGCCTGGCTCAGAAATATATATTGAACCAGTAGCTCCTCTGTAAGAGGATTATGAACAGTGAAATAACACAAGAATAAAAACTTTTTTTTCCAGAATTAGAGTGGAAAGGATGCATAGAGAAAAACTACATTAGTTACATGGTCAATAGTCATGGCAAACCAAACTTAGGAGGAAACCAGAGGAGAAAGAGCCTATGAGATCCAGAAGTAATAATCAAAGTAAAGAGGAGAATTAGGTGGTATGGGCAAGAGGAACTGAAAGATTTATAGGGGAGGAGACCTGCAGAGAAAGCTGTTGATTCCCATTACTGACTGTCATTATAGTACAAATACATTGCCCTATGCTGTTAAAAACTCTCTCACAATCCCTTGCTTATAGAATTTAGTGCAAGTAACACTAAGGATACACTTCGGTTATGCCAGGGTTCTGAGGATGGGATTGACACAACAGTCAAACTCATTTATTAGTTCATTTATACCATTGTAATAATACCTTTTTGTTCTGATACTACCAGAAGTTTTTGCAAAGCCATGAGGCTGTGTCTCAGTACTATTGCTGTACACTGTAGAAACCAACCCCAGATTACCTGTCACACGAGAAAGAAGTCAAAATGAATGTATAGCTTTGGTGAATCCAGCATCTGATTTGTTCACATTCAGAGGTGGTTCTTTGCTGGTAGCACAAAAAGCAAAACCTGACCTTGAAATTCCCAAAGAGCCATTTCAGCTAACTTTGAGCTTGTTTATATGTGATTATTTCTGACTCACATATAAACACATATAAACTCATTCATCCAAGCAGCAGAAGACTGTTCTCAAAAGGGAATATCTATATATGAACCTCAAATGATAAATGTCATCAAGAAATTAATATTCTAACCATCTTTTACTTAAATCTTAACATTTCAATCAAATCTTATTATTTGGATCAATATCTTATATTGTTAAATTTATAGGAATGAATCACATAGGAATTTTGAACTAGATATGCTGAAGATGTGATATCTTAGTGTTTGTGAACTTTGTATACTTCTCTTTAGTAATAGGTGCAAGCCTCTGGTTTTTATCATTTTATTCAGGCTGCATGTGCTCAATTAGTCTTTACTTCCTGGTACTATGAAATTTAAAAAAAAAAATCAAATAGGATGCATCATATTTCAGAATATGAGAGAGCAACACCATAGCTAATATTACTCTTTTTAAAATAATTTTTGAAATAAGAGGGTCAAATCTATGTATATGAAATTAATTGCATTATGTTATATTGGAAATACAAGTATTAACTTTTTTTCATTGTAATAGAAATACAAAAGACTGGGGAGAGAAAACAGGAAGAGTATAAACAAATGAAAAAGATTGATGTTACCCAAAATATGCATTTATACATTTGTTTAACATATATTTGAGTAGCACTTTGACTGCTAAAGTAAATGTATTTGGCTGACAATATAATTATTGGAAACATTAAAAAGAATTTACATGGCAATTTTTTCATTTTGCAAAAAAGTAAAATACAACATAGAAATAAAATTTTAAAGTGTATAGGGATAAAATAATTATAATTTTTTAGTCATAAAATATAAAGTATACATCCAAATTGTGATACTTCAAATGGAAGCTCTGGAGAGAAAAAATAGATTATAATTAAGATCAAAGATTTAAATATATTTGCAATTTTTAAAAAATTAACGTTATAAAAATAAATTTATTTCACTAGTGTATGAACAAAATTGATACATTATTTATATTCAAATCTCTAGAAAATATTCTCTATGCTTTTGAGTAAAAATATATTTTCAAAATGAGTTAAAATTGATATAGCTTTTACAGTCAATTCCAAAAAGGCAGTAATGTTACCTGAAAAACAAAAATAAAACACAACTACCAATTTGTGGAAACAGCATGAGTGTGAACTGCTGTGCTTACATGTGTTATCAGCTAGATGTGAGGGTCACAAGCTGTCAAATTAATTAAAACATAATATTTATGTATTGTTTTATAAAAGAGTACTGAAACTAAAATCTGAGTTTGTGGGGTATTACTGGAGTGTTCAGGATGGAGTCGTTGTGCTCTGGAAAACAAAAAGGAGGTCAGGGGAAGAGTTTATGAAAAGTGCCGGTGTTAAGTACCAGATCTCCCGTGACGAAGGTCCTAAACTAAAAACTGTTAAAGGTAATCATGTATTAAAGATAGTGAAATATAATAGTGTGATATTATTGAAAACAAAAAAATACATACTTTCCTTTTATGTGTTCTTTTTTCAAAATTTTATTGTATTATGTGGAATTTTATATCTCAGCATTAAAAAAAATACACAAATGTCGACCTTTCCAATTAAAGTGATCTCATTATGTCTACAGAAGGCTATAGCATTCTGATTAAAGTTTTTGAAACTTCAATTTCGCCTCTTGTGAAATGTCACTTACAAAGTAAATACAGCTGTTATGATTTGTTTTATGAGTCATATTGGCTAAGGGATGCCCAGATAGCTGCCAAAACATTGTTTCTGTGGTGGTGTCTATGAGGGTGCTTCTGGAAGAGGATGGCATTTGACTGGGTACACTGATGAAGATCTTTTTAACTTTTTAACTCACTGATGTTGGTTAGCATTATCCAATCAACTGATAGCCTGAACAGAATAAAAAAATCAAGGACTTGGATATTTCCTTTCTGTTTGAGCTGGGACATTCACCTTCCCCAGCCCATAAATATCAATGCTCTTCATTCTTAGGTATGCACATTTGAACATATTATTTGTTCTCCTGATTCTCAGGCTTTTAATCTTGGAATGGAACTTTATCACAAGATTTCTTGGGCTTCTGTATAAAGATGGCAGATCATGGGACTTCTCAGCCTCCATAATCTCATGAACCATTCCTTCATACTAAATCTCATTCTCTATTTCTCTGCATATCTTATTGGTTCTATTTCTCTGGATAACCTTGACTAATAGAACAGCTTGGAATATTAGAAATGTTTTGAATAGACCTAACAAACAGTGTTGTATTGCATTAAAATTTATCATGTTCATTTAATAAATAATTATTGTAATTACTTTGCACTATTTCATATATGTGTTATATTATTCTGAATATCTTATTGCAGTGAACACAAAGGGAATCCAGTTTCCTTTGTTGTACTGGAATTTGTTACAACAAAAACGGTTTAGGTGAATGGGTCTTTATTTAGAGTTTTTTTTTAAAAAATCCTTTCATGATAGAGAAATCTGGCTAGTAAAATAATTTGCTCTAATGAGATCTGTCCTAAATTTTGTTTTTCATTTATTTAATTTTATTCAGTGATTTACTCACATAAGCAAAATATATATATATTTTTTTTGTTGTTGAATATGTGTGAATCCCAGTAAGAAGGGCATGTGTAATTAGAAACAAATGATGAAAAGAAAATTTTCTGGGGTGGTAAGTTCCCTGGAGCTTGAACCAGTTGTCGTTGATATACATTAACAAGTGGCTATATGTGGAAGGCAACTTCACACAGTTTGTCATTAATGAGATTTCTGTGCTAAGCCCTACATGTAATGTCTAGGCCTCATAAGCAGAAGTGAGAAGGTGAGTCTGAAAATTCCTTTGACATTCTTGAGCCCCTTTTTACTGGACATAATCATAATTTCGTGTAATTAGTATTTATAAACCTAAAGTGAGAACAGAAGAAATAATAAGCACTGATTTTACCCGGGGAATAAAGGGGACCATCATTTATTGTTATGCCTAAAGTTTTTGAAACTTCAAAGCTTTTGCACCTGATTCTTCCCAATGTGTCAGGGAGTCTCCATTCTAGTTAAAAAAAGGGTGGATTTAAAAAAAAAAAAAAAAAAAAAAAAACAAGAAGAGAATGTGAGTGGCTGAAACTGATTTTGGCATCCTTTTCATGACAATGAGACTACCCTGCATCAATACAAATGAACCCAGAATTTAAATTGTAAAATAAACTTGTAGATGAAGTATTAAAAGAAACTTAATTCTTTTACATAATAAGGAAACTAACTTAAATAAAATGGACTAAGAAGAATCCAAAATTTATTGTTTCAAAATATTTTGGCTCAGGTGAAAACAACAAAGTTAAGTGTCTAAAAACATGAACTCTGGAATTGAATTTGGTTTCTGGGTTTAATGTCTGACTCTGCCACTGTGCCTGCTGTGCTGCTGTGATGGTTATGTAACATCCCGTGTCGTTTCCTCATCTCTAAAATTACTATCTACTTCATAGCTTCAATGTGAAGACTAAATGAGTTAATATTTACAAAGAACTTTGAATTTTGCCTAGATATAGTAAATTTTATATATATGCTTGTAAAATAAGTGTTACTATGTGCATGTCAATATATGCATTTGTTTAATGTGTAATCTGTCACATATATAGATCTTAATGAATTAATAATTTCTCCTTTTGCCATATAAGTGGTTGTTGAATTATGAATTAATAGATAGATAAACTCTGTAATAATCTCTAATCAAAATCTGACTGAAATAGCTTACTACTATGTGGTAGATATTAAGTCTTGTATTTCTGAGTGAAACAAAAAAGAAAAAAAACAGAGAAGAGTATATAGCCATTCAAGGAATAACAAAACTACATCTGTTTTAACTATTGAGCACTTTGAATAAATATTCAAAATTAAGCTTTACTCAATAGGTAATTATTTTTAAACGTAAAAAGATTTAAGTACATGTTTATACAAATATCAAGAAAAAAGAACTAAATCATAGGCGAACATTATTTAGATTAATAATACCATATGATACCTCTCCAGGAAAATGTATAAGAATCTCTCATGTTCACTTAGATACAATAATAATGAAGAATTATTAATAGTATAAGTAAATATAAATATTAATATGATTTTTCTAAGGTGATATTTATTCAAAATAAAAATTCTAAAAATTAAATTCCTCAGTACAACTCTGAGTAACTAAAGATGTAAAAATAAAAACACTCAAAACTTTTTGGAATATTGAGTTTCAGTGATAGGATAGGTCTACCTGTTTAATTACCTGAAATAATTTCATATTAATAGAACAATTTATATCCTGTAACTTATAAATCATTTTTCTATACAGCACTTAATAAGTGAAATACTCATATTTGTAGAAACAGAGCTCTGGGCCTATGCATTTTATTCTATCAAGTTCTCAAAAATCAAAATTTAACATCAGTACAAGTCATTGTAAAATTTCAAATATATTTTCAGTTAAAATACAGATATGTATGGTTTGATTGATGTGCTTATGGAACCATCATTAACTACACATGAGTAAGAATGCCAATACAGAAGTAACTTAAAGATATTTAAGCCATTCCACTCTAAATTAGACAGGCAGAGATAGAAGATAATGCAAGTATAAAAAGAACAATGATCAGTGATGTGTGTAATCCTACAGGTTCATCTGAAAGTCCAAAGCATGAAAAATCTTGTGCTATTTTCATATCAGTACATACAGTTTTACCTCATTAACTGCAGTGGCTTCAAAGTATAACTGTTAGGTTTATGTTATAATTTAACTATTTCTCTATTTAGAAACTCATATTTTCAATAGATTGCATCTTTTGAGGAGATTGCAACAAAGAATATCCTCTATGATTTACTCTATGTAAGTGGTAAAGGATTTTTTCATGAGAAATGATTGTAGACACTACTGTTTGAACTTAAAAACTATCTTTGGCATTTAGGAGTTGGGGGCTTCTAGACAAGTTACATAAGCTCTCTGTGCCTCAGTATTTTCAACCATAAAATGAAAATAATAATATGTAATAGCGAGTATTTATAAGAAATGGATCAATGACTATATGTAAGATGCATAGAATATAAATGCTGCATAATGAAGCCAGGTATTGTGCTATATCTGGGACACAGTGAGATTTGTATATTGCCTCCTAAGCCTTCCTTCTCTCTTTCCAGCTCAGCCATATTATTTCAGTGGGAAATATAAAGGTGCAACCTTACTCCAAATATAGAGATGAAATGTCATTGGCTTAAGAAAACTGAAACTATTCCAAACAATACAAAAAAAGGGAATCTTCCCTAACTCATTTTATGAGACCAACATCATCGTGATACCAAAACCTGGCAGAGACGCAATTATAAAAGAAAATTTCAGGCCAACGCCCATGATGAACATTGATGCAAAAATTTTCAATAAAATACAGGCAAACTGAATCCAACAGCACATCAAACAGCTTATCCATCATCATCAAGTTGACTTAACCCCAGGGATGCAAGCCTGGTTCAACATATGCAAATCTATAAACAATCCTTCACATAAACAGAACCAAAGACAAGAACCACATGATTATCTCAATACATGCAGATAAAGCCTTCGACAAAATTCAATAGCACTTTATGCTAAAAACTCTCCATAAACTAGGTATTGATGGATCATATCTCAAAATAATAAGAGCTATTTATGACAAACCCACAGCCAATATCATACTGAATGGGCAAAAACTGGAAGCATTCTTTTTGAAAACTGGCACAAGACAAGGATGCCCTCTCTCACCACTCCTATTCAACATAGTATTGGAAGTTCTGGTTAGGGCCATCAGGCAAGAGAAGGAAATAAAGGGTATTCAAATAGGAAAAGATGATGTCAAATTGTCCCTCTTTGCCGATGACATGATTATATATTTGGAAGACCCCACTATCTCAGCCCAAAATCTCCTTAAGATGATAAGCTACTTCAGCCAAGTCTCAGGATATAAAATCTATGTGCAAAAATCACAAACATTCCTATACACCAATAATGGACAGTGAGCCAAATCATGAGTGAAATCCCATTCATAGTTGCTACAAACAGAATAAAATACCTAGGTATACAACTAACAAGGGGTGTGAAGGACCTCTTCAAGGAGAACTACAAACCACTGCTCAAGGAAATAAGAGAGGACACAAACAGATGGAAAAACATTCCATGGAAGAATCAGTATTCTGAAAATGGCCATACTGCCCAAAGTAATTTATAGATTCAGTGCTATTCTCATCAAGCTACCAATGGTTTTCTTCACAGATTTGGGAAAAAAAAAAAAAAAAAAAAAAAAAAACCCTTAAACTTCATATGGAACCAAAAAAGAGCCCACATAGCCAAGACGATCCAAAGCAAAGAAAAAAAAGCTGGAGATATCATGCTACCTGACTTCAAACTACATTACAAAGCTACTGTAATCAAAACAGCATGGTAATGGTACCAAAGCAGAGATACAGACCAATGGAACAGAACGGAGGCCTCAGAAAGAATACCACACAACTACAATCATCTGATTTTTGACAAATCTGACAAAAACAAGCAATGGAGAAAGGATTCCCTATTTAATAAATGGTGTTGGGAAAACTGGCTAGCCATATGCAGAAAGCTAAGACTGAATCCCTTCCTTACACCTTATACAAAAATTAACGCTAAATGGACTAAAGATTTAAACATTAGGCCTAACACCATAAAAACTCTAGAAGAAAACCTAGACAATACCATTCAGGACATAGGTATGGGCAAGGTCTTCATGACTAAAACACCAAAAGCAATATCAACAAAAGCCAAAATAGACAAATGGCATTAAATTAAACTTAAGAGCTTCTGCACAGCAAAAGAAACTATTAATAGAGTGAACTGGCAACCAACAGAATGGGAAAAAAATTTTTGCAATCTACCCATCTGACAAAGGGCTAATATCCAGAATCTATGGAGAACTTAAACAAATTTACAAGAAAAAACAACCCCATCAAAAAGTGGGCAAAGGATATGAACAGACACTTTTCAAAAGAAGACATTTATGTAGCCAACAAACATATGCAAAGAAGTTCATTATCACTAGTCATTAGAGAAATGCAAATCAAAACCACATTGAAACACTATATCAGGCCAGTTAGAATGGCGATCATTAAAAAATCAGGAGACAACAGATGCTGGAGAGGATGCAGAGAAATAGGAACACTTTCACACTGTTGGTGGGAGTGTAAATTAGTTCACCTGTTGTGGAAGACAGTGTGGCGATTCCTCAAGGATCTAGAAACAGAAATACCATTTGACCCAGCAATCCCATCACTGGATATATACCCAAAGGATTATAAATCATTTTATCTTAAAGACACATGCACATGTATGTTTACTGACGCATTGTTCACAATAGCAAAGACTTGAAACCAACCCAAATGCCCATCAGTAATAGATTGGATAAAGAAAATGTGGCACATATACACCATGGAATACCATGCAGCCATCAAAAACGATGAGTTCATGTCCTTAGCAGGGACATGAATGAAAATGGAAACCATCATTCTCAGCAAACTGACACAAGAACAGAAAAACATACATGTTCTCACTTATAAGCGGGTGTTGAACAATGAGAACACATGGACACAGGGAGGGGAACATCACACGCTGGGACCTGGGGGGTGGGGGGATTGGGGAGGGATAACATTAGGAGAAATATTTAATATAGCTCATGGGGTGACGGATGCAGCAAACCACCAGCATGGCATTTGTATACCTATGTAACAAACTTGCACAATCTGCACATGTACCCCAGAACTTAAAGTATAATAAATGAATAAAAAACAAAGAAGAAAACTGAAGTTAGAGTTCCTAGCTGCAGTGAGCGGTGATCAAACTCCTGTAATCCAGCCTAAGTGACAGAATGAGACCCTGTCACTACAAAAACCCCTCAATCCCATGACTCTAGCATTTTTTCATTCATTGTGTCAGTTTTCTTTTTGGTGCAGTTGAGGTCAATGAGATGTAATATGTAGTTGCTAGTGGCTCCAGATAATGATGCTTATCACCTCTCTGTCTCTCTAGCTTGATATAAACTACAAATTTATGGAACAATTTGTGAACAGCAGCTTTCTGGAAACACTGAAGGATAATGATACTCTTACAATGAATGTCAGAAGAGAGATGGAAAGTAAAACCTCCATTTGTTAATACTAGTAAGATCCTTTAATCTTTTTAGTGACACGAATAAAAATATATTTTTTAAGACAATGGTAATGATTTTTTGTTAATTGCAAATAAAAACAATGTAATATATTGTATACAATAATAGATAACTACAATATATAATGTATTGTAGACACTGTGAGCCAAAGCAAATGCAGTCGTTGTTTTCATGTCTCAGAATCTAGTGAATGGAACATAAATAATCATGCAATTATAAATAAGTAGTAGTTATTTATTGAGCGCTTACTCTACAGTAGGCCTTGTTATATAGTTACTGTAAAAATTACTGAATTTCATGGCATAGACTTTATTAATGTATACTAACTTTACAAATGAGTAAACAATGAGTGTGAAAGGATTTGCCCATGTTCATAGAGCTGAAGGCAGAACTAGAATTCGCCCAAGCCAATTCAATTTCAGACCCTTTGTCCTTAAACTCTAACTTTCGATTATTCGCCAAGAAGCATAAATTGGTACCTGCAGTAAAAGCTGAAAATGAGAGTTATGTAATATATGAGAGCTTATTTTAAGGTCATATTTCATAAGGAGATCAAAATTTTCTTTCTTTTGTTATCCCCCGGGCTCAGATACTTTTTTTTTTTAATTTGAGAAACTAAGGTAACTAAGGTGTTTCATCTACCTTTTAAAAAATCAAGTTATGTGTGCTTTTTAAAAAATAACATTAAAATTTTAGGTGCACAGTACAGTATTGTTAACTATAAGCACACTGATGTATAGCAGATCTCTAGAATTTCTTACCTTGTATAACTGAAACTCTATACCCATTAAATAGCAACTTTCCATTTTCCTCTCCCTCTAGCCCCTTGAAATCACCATTCTACTTTCTGTTTCTGTGAGTCATATACATAAAATGGAACATATTTTATCATATAAAAAAATTATGTCATATGCAACAACATGGATGAACTTTGAGGACATTACGCTTAGTAAAGTAGGCCAGTCAGAGAAAAATAAATACTGCATGATTCCACTTATATGAAGTCTCAAAAGTAGCCATATTCATAGAAATAGGGCTTTCCTTTTGAATGAAAGATAAGTGAAAGATAATCTAGAAGGCAAGTTACATAATAGTTTTACTGATGAAGCACATCCCTGTGATAGAAAAAGCATAAAGGACTTAGGAAAAAAGCATAAAGCATATAGATGAAGGACTAAAAGAAGGTTGGTTTGACTGTTACATAGATGTCGGGGATCAGCCTGGCAGAAGGTGAGGCAGGAGAGATATGTAGGAGATAAATCACAAAGAGAAATCTATGACTTATTAAGAAACTATGCATTTAGTTTTGGGAAATTAAGATGATGCCTTTTTTCTTAATAGATTTTCTAAATCTTTATCACTTAGCTTATGGTTCCTTGACTTTACTTCCATCTATTCAACCTTTATTACTTGGGGTGGGGAGAAAATATAATGAATACATTAGAATTGAATGTGCCATTTATTGATATATTTTTGTAGAAAACTACAATATATTTTAAGTTCCAATTGAGAATACTAATTTTTAAGTGTGAAATATCTTTTGTTCCTCAAATTTTTCTTTTTTCCATGAAATTATTTACTTGTTAGTGTTATGCTGCTTCTTGATCATTTTAATTGCTATCACTGTTTTTGATGACTACCTGATTAATAGTGACATTAAACAGTTGTTCATTAAACAGTGACTGCTGTGATGAATTAATTCCTTGATTGAGTAGGGTCTTTCTGTCTTTATTTGCTGTAACTATTTTTTCTGAATGGTAGACTTGAGTGAAGCTCTGAATAAATACATGGCATGTAGACACAATTATTTTCCCTTTTGACTATTTGGGAACAGAACTGCTATCTTTCTCTACCAGTCCTCCCTTCCCCTCAATCCACTGGACAAAACAGTGAGGTCATCATAGGTTTCTGTTCATTATTTAAGGGTTAAGGGTAGAAGTCAGGTTGGAGGACATATACCTTCTTAACACAAATATTTTAAATCATTTTTTTCTGATAATTGCCTCAGACTCAGAACAATAAAGTTACAGTGTTGTATGGGCACTCAGTGTCTTAAAATTCATCATGATATAAAGTGGCAGGAGACACTCTGAAGTAGAAAACCAAATATTTGAACACAGACATAATATAGAAAAGTTTACATAGCCCAGAAGAAACAAACAATGACATCATTGACAGGTGAATTAAGAGCAAGTGGGTAGTTAAAAAGCATGGTGAAGCCGGGCGCGGTGGCTCACGCCTGTAATCCCAGCACTTTGGGAGGCCGAGGCGGGTGGATCACGAGGTCAAGAGATCGAGACCATCCTGGTCAACGTGGTGAAACCCCGTCTCTACTAAAAATACAAAAATTAGCTGGGCGTGGTGGCGTGTGCCTGTAGTCCCAGCTACTCGGGAGGCTGAGGCAGGAGAATTGC
>PVKV010004094.1:0-70897 GCA_004027835.1 Alouatta palliata | reverse complement strand
GAATTCCGTTTCTTTTGTGTTGTAATTAGAGATGTCATATAACCCCCAAATATCCTAATTAAGAATATGTGATTGTTGAACTTATGAGAAATGGAGATTGGTTTGAAATGCAGATTCTACTTATTAGCATATAGAAGTTTGAATTATGGAGTGGGTCACCCCAACAGAAGAAGTGGATGCAGACAGAAGATACATGAGATAGGCAAAGAAAAAAATGACTAGGGAAAAATAACGTTTAATATTTCAGTGGTGCATGTGGCATACATAACAAAGACTAAGAAGAGAGGGCTGGCCAGGCCAGACAAGTAGGAGAATATGGTGTCAAGGAAGCCAATGGAAAAGGGGGAGGGAAGCACCACAAAAGAATGACAATTACTGTTGAATTGCAACATTATCTGTCTGTCTATCCATCCATCCCTCCCTCCCTCCCTCCCTCCCCACAGATTTAGTAACCAATGTGTTCTTAGTGACCTTGGCAATGGAATTTTAGTACATTGATAGGATTCAAGTAATAATTCAAAGGATAAAGAAATGATAGGAGTGGCAAGAGGTACAGAATTTGCTAAGTTGCATTTTGTTAGCATGAAAGCAAAAGAATGACACCAACAATCCAAAAGCGCAAGAGAAGTCAAGAGATAGTTCGTTTTTACTGTTTTTCATTTCAGAAGACAAGCAAGTACATATAAAATTTCTTAACCAAGAACTTGCTTGAATATTGTTAAAAAAAAAAAAAAAAAAACAGGAGCAAAAGTTTTAGTCTACCTAATAGGTAGACAGATCCAGTTTACAAAGGAGTTGACCCCTTTCAGTGAGTCAATGGAAATAGAGAGGAAAGGAAATCTGGAAAGTCTACCAAGTATTTTCAAATTCATTGGTGAAAAAAGTCATTAGATCTTACCTTTATGACTGAGTATATTAAGGGTTATATATTTTATTTGCCATTTCTATAAAAATTATATATATTATCTTAATATAAATTTTATGTGTATTGATATAAGTTCTATTTGTATTATAATTACATATTTGATAGAAGACTTCCCTATTTAAAAACACATTTGAATAAACAATGTACTTTATCTCCTGACCTGATTATGTAACAGAGTTTGCTATGCTTGATACAACAAACCAGTCTTTTTTCTCTTTTATTCTTTTTTTGTTCCTGGCAAATCAAAGTATTGAACTGCAGCAGTTGGCTTATAGAAGTTCAGGTCAGAGGAAAGTGGATTGCTCTGGATTGCTGATGTTTCAAAAGTTTTATTCAGTCTTTGAGAGATAAGGAAATGATCTCAAATAAAACTTTTCACAGCCCTATTGTACTTTCTTTATCTTCTAAGTGGAGCCCCTTGTCAGCCTTTGATCCTACCCCACTAAAGTTTCCAGAAATTCAGCTGTCCCAGAATGATAACGTTTTACAGCATTTCTGTAATTGCAAACCAGCTGGTAGAGCTTCCAGAGACCAACAAAAATATTTTAAACGGTTACTTAAAAAACTGTTAGTTGCTAAATTATACTCATTTTCCTCACCACTTGAAGTATCCTGCACGTAAAATATGCCCAGGATTACCTAATTAAAAGAGAGAAGAAAAAATTTTCTTTGCAATTTACATTTAAGCAAAATCATATTTTTATAATAACCCTACAGCTGTATTTTTCTCTAGTGCCTTTTCCTAACAAAATGTATGCCATATTCAATAATCCTTTCACCTGTTGGTCCGTTGGGCACTGCTAATAATAACTAGACCTTTGCTATTTGTAGAGAAATCAGCTCAGTGAAAACAAGGTCAGAAAAATCTCTTTTTCAATGTATGAACAACTTCCTATGGACAAGAAAAGAAGGCGTGTTGGGATATCTGCCCAATTAAAAGAAACATAATTCCTAAATACTTTAATTTTATTTGATTATTTTATGGAAATATATTGCTTAATTTATTTTATTATAAAATATGCAGAAGAGTATTATTCAGGAGTAAAGTCTTGTTTATACAAATACATATTACAAAAATAGAATTATGGTAGTTTTCTATCAATCATCCCATAAACGATCTGTTATTTTTATGCTTATTCTTAAGTCATACTTTTGTTTCCTCATTTGAAGGTTTAACTTCAGGTTGATGGTGGTGATACATTATTACTTTGACTTGAGAAAGGGTGGGGGCCAGTTTGATAAAATTTCTTTCTCTGGTGATATTACTCTGTTTTTCTGAATGTATGTTGAGTTTTTCAGCCTATCTTTAAAAATTGTAAAGAATTCACAATGCAAATGCACTGGTTTTGTGGGAATTTCAGGGAATGATGGATGATTAAATTAAAACTGAAAGAACTGATTAAGTGGACTTCAATTCAAACAAGAGAAAGCAGTCACTTTTCCACTCCTCTTCTTGAATTGTACCTAGGTATTTGTTAATATTTTGAGGAGCAAGAACTCAATAAACTATGTTTTAAAACCTCTATGCAACCTTTAAGGACTATGAATGACAGATTTAAAAATATTTGCTGGATTATTCCCCAGATTTCTACAATAAATAAAGCCTGCATTCGAAAAAGATCTGTAATCCAGATTTCACATGATAATTGGCTTATAATGTTTTTAAATTCAACACAATCAACAAATTACTATATTGATTTAAAAGACAGTAAGTTATCTTTTTAGAAAGTTTAAAAAATTTTTCTGTCTACTGTGCATGGTATTTAATCATGATTATTGCAAGCGATCATTGTGTAAACACCGTAAGATAAGCACTATAAGAATTACCTAGTATTTCCAAAAGTATAGTGATCTTTTATATATTGTTATGAATTTGATTTTATTTAATCGTTTGAGAATATGCAAGTGCCTTTCTGAGACTTTAATCTTTCAGTATATACATGTTTATATAGTTTATACATAAACACATTTTATATAATTTTCAATAATCTTAAAAATTCAAGTAACGCTTGAAATGCTCAGTTGCTAATTAGAATGGACAAATTTATAAAAAAATATGATGAATGTGAATAAAAAATCTTGCTCCTCAAACTTGTTTTTCTTTTTTTAAACCTTTTTTCTTTTTCTGAACTTTTTCTTAAAAAAATTTTTGCTTACAGTTTTAAGATAATTTCTCATTTTCTTCCTTGGATATTAAGTTTATTGAAACTTTAGCTTTGATGATGAATTTTGCCATAGATGGTGATATGATTTGGCTGTGTCCCAACCCAAATCTCATCTTGAATTGAAACTCCCACAATACCCATGTTTCATGTGAGGAACCTGGTGGGAGGTGATTGAATTATGGCAGCAGGTATTTCCTGCACTATTCTTGTGATACTGAATGAGTCTTAGGAGATCTGATGGTTTTAATAATGGGAGTTTCCGTGCACAAGCACTCTGCCTGCTGCCATCTATGTAAGATGTGACTTGCTCCTCGTTTTGTGCAATGAATGTGAGGCCTCTCCAGCCATGTGCAAGTGTAAATCCAAAACTAAAAATCCTTTTATCAGCAGCATGAAAACAGACTAATACAGCATATTGGTTCCAGTAGAGTAGGGCATGCTGAAAAAATAGCTGAAAATGTGGAAGTGACTTTGGAACTGGGTTACAGGCAGAGGTTGGAAGAGCTTGGAGGGCTCAGAGGAGACACAAAAATGTTGGAAAGTTTGGAACTCCCTAGAGACTTGTTAAATGGCTTTGACCAAAATGCTGATGATGATATGGACAATGAAATCCAAGCTGAGGTGGTCTCATATGGAGATGAGGAACCTGTTGGGAACTGGGGCAAAGGTGACTCGTTATGTTTTAGCAAAGAGACTGGTGTCATTTTGCCCGTGCCCTAGATGTATGTGGAATGTTGAAATTGAGAGAGATTATTTACAGTATCTGATAGAAGAAATTTCTAAGCAGCAAAGCATTCAAGAGTTGACTCGGGGGCTGTTAAAGGCATTCAGTTTTATAAGGGAACCAAAGTATAAAAGTTTGGAAAATTTGCAGCCTGACAACACAATAGAGAAGAAAAACCCATTTCTGAGGACAAATTCAAACCTGCTACAGAAATTTGGAAAAGTAATGAAGAGCCAAATGGCATTCACCAAGACAATGAGAAAAATATCTCCAGGGCATATCAGAGGTCTTCATGGCAGACCCTCCCTTTTCAGGTGCAGAGGTTTAGGAGGAAAAAATGGTTTTGTGGGCTGGGTCCAGGGTGCCTCTCCTGTGTGCAGTCTAGGGACTTGGTACCCTGTATCTCAGCCACTCTAGCTGTGACTAAAATAGGCCAAGGTACATCCACCATGGGGTGGATGCTCCAAGCCTTGGTAACTGCCACATGGCATTAGCCTACATTTCAGAAGATGTATGGAAATGCCTGGATGCCCAGGCAAAAGATTACTGTAGGGGCAGAACCCTCATGGAGAACCTCTGCTAGGGCCGTGCAGATGTGAAATGGATAAGAGCCCCCACACAGAGTCCCTACTAAGGCACTGCCTAGTGGAGCTATGAGAAGAGGGCCACAATCTTCCAGACCCCAGAATAGTAGATTCACTGACAGACTGCACCATTCACCTGGAAAATGTGCAGACACTCAACACCAGCCAGTGAAAGCAGCCAAGAGGTGGGGTGTACTCTGCAAAGTCACAGGGGCAGAGCTGCCCAAGACCATGGGAACCCACCCTTGCATCCCCATGACCTGGATGTGAGACATGGAGTCAAAGGAGATCATTTTGGAGCTTTAAGATTTGACTGCCCTGCTGTATTTGGAACTTGCATGGGCCTGCAGCCCCTTTGTTTTGGCCAATTAATCCCATTTGGAATGGCTGTATTTACCCAATATGTGTACCCATTGTATCTAGGAAGTAACTAACCTGCTTTTGGTTTTTACAGGCTCATAGGCAGAAGGGACTTGCTTTGTCTCAGATGAGATGTTGGACTGTGACTTTTGAGTTAATGCCGAAATGAGTTAAGATTTTGGGGGACTGTTGGGAAGGCATGATTGGTTTTCCAATGTGAGATCATGAGATTCTGGGGGGTGGGCATTGGGAGAGTGATAGGGTTTGGCTGTGTCCCCACCAAAATCTCATCTTGAATTCTAACTCTCACAATTCCCATGTGTCCTGGGAGGAACCTGATGGGAGGTGACTGAATTATTGGGGTGGGTTTTCCCTGTGCTGTTCTCAGGATAGTGAATGAGTCTCATGAGATCTGATGGTTTTAAAAATGGAAGTTTCTGTGCACAAGCTCTTTTTGCCTGCTACCATCCATATAAGATGTAACTTGCTCCTTCTTGCCTTCTGCCATGATTGTGAGGGCTCCACAGCCATGTGGAACTATTAAGTTTAATAAACCTCCTTCTTTTGTAAATTCCCCAGTCTCAGGTATGTCTTTATCAGCCATGTGAAAACAGACTAAAACAGATGGGATTGGCCAAATTAGTATGTATTTCAATGAAAATAAAAAATTGTTTTTAACACCTGTATTATTTTCCTATATAGATTACCATCCTTCATAACCTTCTTGATCAAACATCGGTGAACAGTAGTCAAGAATATAAATATAGCTCTAAGAATTTAAATAGCTACAGATTTCAATTAAGAATAATGCAGAGAAGTAGATCACTGCAGTCCCTCCAGCATAGTGGAAAAAATGTGATTATTTTCCAGTTTGATAGTGAATATAAAGGTAAATCTGTTATAATCTTTATCACTGACCTTAGGAAATTAAACCTACATATGAGAATTAAGATCATTATTTGAGCTTTGCAAACTTCATAGGTAATCAAGGATTTCCAATGCTATTTGAAGAACTAGAATTACAAATGTGTATTCATACCCTATGTAACATCATCTGAACATAAATTAAGAAAAACTTAGAGCATCCATTGAGTTCCTTTTTTTTACTTTATCATTTTCTTCTTTTACTTTTCCTTTTTTTTTTTATAATTTTAGAGATTATCATGAAAAGAAAAGGGTTATGCTTTTACACACCACCTTGAGAAAATACTGCATTGTAAGAGTGATTAATCCATGGTCCTCCCAGAGCAGGTAAAGTATGGATTCATGAAAATATTTTAATGTTCTGTTTGGGATTGGTAGTCCTACTTTTCTAGCATATTTCGGAGTGATCTTAGGAACATGATCTGGAAGATATGTAATTAAATAGCTAAATAGCTTTGGAATTTTCCACAAAAAGAATGCTATAAATTCTACGGTAGACAAAGCTTAGGTTTTCTTTTTTAATTTGGGGTGTGTGTGTGTGTGTGTGTGAGAGAGAGAGAGAGAGAGAGAAAGAGAAACAATGCGTTTTGCCACCAAAAAGGATTGGAGAATGGATCAGAGAGCTGTTTTAGAATGTAAATCATTGTACTGGGAAGACAAGCAAGATGCTAAATAGGTCATTAGAAGGCCTCCTGGCTATTGAATAGTTATAATGATGTGACCAAGAGTTGACTGTTTGCAGCTACTGCTATAAGATGATAACACCATTCAGTGTATCATTGACATACTTTTTACTTATCTAATAGAATTCCTCACAAAAAAAAATTGTTTTTGGATCAGGCAGAACTGAGTAGATATCCATGGAGTTTCAGGATAGAGCTATTTGCCATTATTTTCCTAAGTAGATTACCATCCTTCATAACCTTTTTGACTAAACATTGGTCAATAGTAGAGAGTATAAATATAGCTATAAGAATTTAAATAGCTATAAGAATTTAAATCTTTGAAATTTTACTCACATGGGCCTTCATACCACAGGTTTTGCAGTCACCACTTATTACTATGCTTTTCTCTTCTTCCTCCTCCTCTTGCTCCTTTTTCTACTTTTTCTTCTTCTTGCCTCCTCCCTGTTCTCAATTTCCCCTCACTGCTCTTCCTTTGCCCCCTCTCCCTATCTGTCAGCAGTAAGCCAAGTTAAGATAGGAGACTGAGCAGAAATGTAAAATTAGTGCATGGTGCAGGCTAAGCTGGACACTAAGACCAAGGACAGAATATGTTAAGAGATAAATTAGGCCACATTAATGCATTTTCCTTTACATTAGAAGCAATTAGGAACCTTTGACAGCTATAAGCTGAGATACTGAAGTACTTTGACCTAAATTCTGGGATCCTTCAGCCACAATACAGGCAATGGATGCCAAACACAGACATAGAACAGATTAGTTTAGATTAGATGGAAGGCTAGTTGAGGGGTTTGGGAGACTGATGGTAGTTTGTTCAGAGGCATAATTATAAATTATATAAGTAAAGTAAAAGGGCAAAAAAAATTTAACATGAAAAATCATCACCATTATTGCCTGAGAAACTGAAAAGTGGCCAAAGGAAGTGCGTTTAAGAATATTGTTGTTTAGTTCCTTTGGACTCAAGCCTGCTAGTAAAGGAAATTTTATGTTATCCCTGGAACATACATAATGGAAGCAGCTCCAGCATTCAAGATCTAGGCATCTGTATATCATTAACATTATGTTTCATTGTTTTATATAATTTGAAGTTCTTATTATAAAATGTGAGCTATCACAAAATAGCATTGCTGAAACTTATTTAGCAGGTAAAGTTACATCAACAACAATGAATTTGATAAGGGTTTAAATTTTTAAAAATGTTTCATAGATAAATACTTGAATTGTGATTTTACCAGAAGAGTGAAAAATCAAATTTAAATAGATTATAGGTTAATTTTAGGGTATATTAAAAGACTGTTGAACCATCTAAAATGTACATGTATTCTCTTTAATCATGCCTTCATGTAAAAAATTTTCAAAAGCTTATAACTTCAGGATTCCATTTAACTCTTCATTCACTCCTCTCCGGGAGGGAATGTATGATTTAACTGATTTATGAGTTTGAGAAAAACAAATATATGGATGGTTCTGAACATTATATCCTTTTGCATATATCTGCCTGCAGAGGAGAATTTTGATTTCCTCTCGCAACAGGGTGCCAGGAATTGGCCCTGCTGTGGTACTGATCTGTGGGTTTTTTTTTTTTTTTTAGGTAATTTGAGTGTATAAACCTATTTTGTACACAAATCAAAAATGAGTAGCTCCACTCTATGTACCATTTCTTCCAAACCAGATTTTGTATAATTTTTAATCTAAAAAAGTTGTAAACATCCAGAAAAGTTAAAGGTATTTGAAGAATGCCTATATATCTAATACATAAATTCAACAAATGTATGGGTGGTTTAACATTAAAGATTCAATAAATTTAGTTTATCCTGTTAGTCAAATTTCAAAAAAATTTAATTATTAAATTAAATCTCCATTTCTGATAAAATAGCAAACAAAGAAATTCTCAGGAAATTAAGAATGGAAAAAAAGTCTCATTTTGATGAAAGATATCCTAACATATATTGGAGATATATCATAAAATAGAAATATTGAATATTTCTTCATTGAAATCAAGATAACACTAGTATATTATTACAACTCTTATTTAACAAGAAGAAAGAATTATAGAAATAAAGTTTGAAAAGGAATAAACAACAGAATGAACTGTCATTACTGGCTGATGTCATAATTATATAATAATGTATTTAAAAGAATTTTAAAATACTTTTAATTATAATGAATAAGGGAGTTTAGGAAGGCCGCTGGATATTTAGTCAATATCATAACTATGAGTTTTATTTCCCTAAACAGTCATCCTATAACCTAGACTTTATTTTGAAATCTAATGTCATTTACAATAGAATAAAAATCAAAAGGGTAGGGAAAAAACCTAGTGAAGAATGTGAAAAACCACTACACTAAAATTACTAAATATTGCTGGAAAAAAATGAAATGATCAATTAAAAAACAATGCAATGTTTATACTTGGAAAGATTCAGTATTGTTAAAATATCAGTTTCCTTAAAATTAATCTATATGTTCAATGCAATAAGTATTCCTAGGTAATTTGTATGTGTAGGTATAAATTCACTAGCTTATTCAAAATGTATATAGAACATCAAAGTATCTAGAATGCCAAAACTATCTAAAAGTAAAAATTTGGAGGATGAGCACTATGATAGTACATCACTTTTTGTTTAAAAAAAAAAAAGATAATACTGGTTAAAAATGTAAAACTAAAGCAATGGAACAGAATGGGAGGTTAAAGCCTAGGCCCACACATTATGGTCAGTTAACATTTAACAATGTTACTACTGCTAATCACTCAAAAATTGGATGATAATTTCAATAAACACAGATTGAACATATCTGTATGAAAAAATAAAATAATTTGACATATTCTTCACATCATAGAAAGTATATAATTTGAGACAGATGATAGCAATAAATGATGAATATATTCATCAATGAAAATAATGAAAATGAAAATAATGAAAATGAAAATTTCAACAATGAAAATAATCTCTGAATAAAGATTAGATAATACCTTTATAACTTAGGTAAGAAAATATTTCTTGAAGGAGGATCCAGGATGGCCAAATAGGGACAGCTCTGGAGTGCAGTTCCCAGCAAGAACAACGCAGAGGGTGAGTGTTCACTGCATTTCCAAACAAGTTTTCACTGCCCACAGACTAGGAGATTCCAGGGTGAAAAGTGCCATGAGTTTTCAGCATGGCTGTTTCAGTCAGTGCCATGGAATGGCACACAGAAACTCACACAAATCTAGGCGTCCATTTCAACTGGCACCTGGAATGCCTGGGAGACAGAACAGTCCATTCAACTCAAAGGGTCTGGAGTGGACCTCCATCAGTCCATCAGCAGAGAGGACTGACTGTTAGAAGGGAAACTAAGAAGCAAAAAGAAATAGTTTCAACATCAACAAAAAGGACATCCACTCAGAGACCCCATCCGAAAGTCACCAACTACAAAGACCACAGGTAGATAAAGCCACTAAGATGGGAAGAAACCATCCCAAAAAGGATGAAAACACCAAAAACCAGAATGCCTCTTCTCCTCCACGGGATCACAACTCCTCACTAACTAGAAATCACAGATGGATGGAGAATGAATATGATGAATTGACAGAGGCAGGCTTCAGAAGGTGGGTAATAATGAACTTCTCAGAGCTAAAAGAACATATGCTAGCCAAATGGAAAGAAACTAAGAATCTAGAAAAAAGGTTTGACAAAATGCTAATGAGAATAAACAGAGAAGAATATAAACGACCTTGATGGAGCTGAAACATACAGCACAAGAACTTCACAAAGCATACACAAGTTTGAATAGCCAAATTGACCAAGCAGAAGAAAGGATATCAGAGATTGAAGATCAACTCAATGAAATAAAACGAGAAGGCAAGATGAGAGAAAAAGAGTGAAAAGAAAGGAACAAAGCCTCCAAGAAATACGGGATTATGTGAAAAGACATAATCTACATTTGATAGGCGTACCTGAATGTGACGGAGAGAATGAATCCAAGCTAGAAAACACTCTTCAGGATATTATGCAGGAGAACTTCCCTAACCTAGCAAGGCAGGCCATCATTCAAGTTCAGGAAATACAGAGAACACCACAAAGATATTCCTCAACAAGAGCAACCCCAAGGCACATAAACGTCAGATTCACCAGGATTGAAATGAAGGAAAAAATGCTAAGGTCAGCAAAAGAGAAAGGTTGGGTTACCCACAAAGGGAAGCCCATCAGACTCACAGTGGATCTCCCAGCAGAAACTCTACAAGCTAGAAGAGAGTGAGGGCCAATATTCAACATCCTTAAAAAAAAAGCACTTTCAACCTAGAATATCATATCCAGCCAAACTAAGCTTCATAAGTGAAGGAGAAATAAAATCCTTTATGGACAAGCAATTACTGAGAGATTTCATCACCACCAGGCCTGCCTTACAAGAGCTCCTGAAAGAAGCACTAAACAAGGAAAGGAACAACCAGTACTAGCCACTCCAATAACATACCAAATGGTAAAGAACATCGACACAATGAAGAAACTGTGTCAACTAAGAGGCAAAACATCCAGCTAGCATCACATTGGCAGGATCAACTTTACACCTAACAATATTAACCTTAAATATAAATGGGCTAAATGCCCCAGTCAAGACACAGACTGGCAAAGTGGATAAAAAGTCAAGACCCATTGGTGTGCTGTATCCAGGAAACACATCTCATGTGCAAGGACACACATAGGCTAAAAATAAAGGGATGGAGGAAGATTTATCAAGCAAATGGAGAGCAGAAAAAAAAAAAAAGCAGGAGTCGCAATCCTAGTCTCTGATAAAATGGACTTTACATCAACAAAGATTAAAAGAGACAAAGAAGGACATTATATAATGGTAAAAGGATCAATGCATCAAGAAGAGCTACAGATCTAAAAATATATACACACCCAAAACAGGAGCACCCAGGTACATAAAGCAAGTTCTTAATGACCTACAAAGAGACTTAGACTCCCACACAGTAATAGTGGGAGACTTTAACACTCTGCTGTCAATATTAGTTCAACCAGACAGAAAATTAAGAAGGATATCCAGGACTTGAACTCATATCTGGACCAAGCAGGCCTAATAGACTTCTACAAAAATCTCCACCCCAAATCCACAGAACATACATGCTTCTCAGCCTCACATTGCACCTACTCTAAAATTGACCACATAATTGGAAGTAAATCACTCCTCGGCAAATGCAAAAGAGTGGAAATCATAACAAACAGTCTCTCAGACCACAGTGCAAGCAAATTAGATCTCAGGATTAAGAAACTAACACAGAACTGTTCAACTTCAAGGAAACGGAACAACTGGTTCCTAAATGACTGGTTAAACAATGAAATGAAAGCAGAAATAAAGATGTTCTTCAAAAACAAGGAGAACAAAGAAACAATGTACCAGAATCTCTAGGACATATTTAAAGCAGTGTCTAGAGGAAAACTTATAGCAATAAATGCCCACCAGAGAAGCAAAGAAAGATCTAAACTTGATATGCTATCGTCAAAATTGAAAGAGCTAGAGGAGCAAGATCAAAAAAACTCAAAAGCTAGCAGAAGACAAGAAATAACTAAGATCAGAGCAGAACTAAAAGAGATAGAGGCACAAAAAACCCTTCAAAAAATCAGTAAATCCAGAAGCTGACTTTTTGAAAAGGTCAACAAAAAGACCACTAGCCAGATTAATAAAAAAGAAAAGAGTGAAGAATCAAATAGATGTAATTAAAAATGATAAAGGGGATATCACCACTGATTCCACAGAAATACAAACTACCATCAGAGATTACTACAAACAACTCTATGCACGTAAACCAGTAAACCTGCAAGAAATGGATAAATTCCTGGACACTTGCACCATCCCAAGCCTAAACCAGGAAGAAGTTGAAACCTTGAACAGATCAATAACAAGGGCTGAATTTGAGGCAGGAATTAATAGCCTACCAACAAAAACATGTCCACGTCCAGATGGGTTCACAGCTAAATTCTACCAGACGTACAAAGAGGAGCTGGTACCATTCTTTCTGAAACTACTCCAAACAATATAAAAAGAGGGAATCCTTCCCAAATTACTTTATGAGACCAACATCATCCTGATACCAAAACGTGGCAGAGATTCAACAAAAAAAAAGAAAACTTAAGGCCAATATCCATGATAAACATAGATGCAAAAATCTTCAATAAAATACTGGCAAACTGATTGCAATAGCACATCAAAATGCTTATCCATCACAAACAAGTAGGCTTCCTCCCAGGGATGCAAGGCTGATTCAACACATGCGAGTCTATAAATGTAATCGACCACATAAATAGAACCAAAGACAAAAACTACATGATTATCTCAGTAGACGCAGAGAAGGCCTTCAACAAAATTCAACAGCCCTTTATGCTAAAAACTCTCAATAAACTAGGTATCAAAGGAACATATCTCAAAATAATAAAAGCTATTTACAACAAACCTACAGCCAATATCATACTGAACAGGCAAAATCTGGAAGCATTCCCTTTGAAATCTGGCACTAGCCAAGGATGCCCTCTCTCACCACTGCTATTCAATATAGTATTGGAAGTTCTAGCCAGAGCAATCAGGCAAGAAAAAGAAATAAAGGGTATTCAAATAGCAAAAGAGGAAGTCAAATTGTCTCTATTTGCAGAGGACATGATTGTATATTTAGAAGACCCTATCATCTCAGCCCCAAATCTCCTGAAACTCATAAACAACATCAGCTAAGTCTCAGGATACAAAATCAATGTGCAGAAATCACAAGCATTCCTGTACACCAGTGACAGACTAACAGAGAGCCAAATCATGAGTGAACTCCCATTCACAATTGCTACAAAGAGAATAAAATACGTAGGAATACAACTAAAAAAAGATTTAAAGGACCTCTTCAAGGAAAACTACAAACCACTGCCAAGGAAATAAGAGAGGACACAAACAGATGGAAAAACTTACCATTCTCGTGGTTAGGAAGAAACAATATCATGAAAATGGCCATGCTGCCTAAAGTAATTTATAGATTCAGTGCTATCCCCATCAAGCTATCAATGATCTTCTTCACAGTACTGGAAAAAACCACCTTAAACTTCACATGGAACCAAAAGAGAGCCCTCATAGCCAAGACAATCCTAAGCAAAAAGAACAAAGATGGAGGCACCATGCTACCTGATTTGAAACTATACAAGGCTACAGTAATCAAAACAGCATGGTACTGGTACCAGAACAGAGATCTAGACCAATGGAACAGAACAGAGGCCTCAGAGGCAATGCCACACATCTACAGCCTTCTGATCTTTGACAAAACTGACAAAAACAAGCAATGGGAAAATGATTCCCTGTTTAATAAATGGTGTTGGAAAAACTGGCTAGCTATGTACAGAAAGCAGAAACTGGACCCCTTTCTGACACTTTACACTAAAATTAACTCCAGGTGGATTAAAGACTTAAACATAAGACCTAACACCATAAAAACCCTCGAAGAATAGCTAGGCAAAACCATTCAGGACATAGGCATAGGCAAGTACTTCATGACTAAAACACCTAAAGCAATGGCAACAACAGCCAAAATAAACAAATGGGATCTAATTAAACTCCAGAGCTTCTGCACAGCAAAAGAAACAATCATTAGAGTTAACTGGCAACCAACAGAATGGGAAATTTTTTGCAATCTACCCATCTGACAAAAGGATAATATCAAGAATCTACAAAGAACAAAAACAGATTTACAAGAAAAAAAAAACAAATAAACCTATTCAAAAGTGGGTGAAGGATATGAACAGCCACTTGTCAAAAGAATACATATATGAGGCCAACAAACATATGAAAAGCCAAGCCACCAGTCATAAAATATATTCACAAAATATACGTGACAAAAAGCATATTTTTAAATCCAATATATAAAAAATTTCCTGTAGTTAGATAGGAAAAAGTCCCAACTTTTAAATGATAAAAACCTTGACCAGGTACTTTATAGCAGAGAATGTACCTATGTCCAACACGCATGAGAAAATTATTCCTCAAGAAAATGAAAATTAAAACAACAGCAGGATAGTACTTCACACACACATTCAAAGGCTAAATGTACAAAGTCTATCAAGATAGATACTTACAAGGTAAGCATTTTACTGTGATCCCAACATTTTGGGAGGTGAAACAGGAGGATCACTTAAGATCAGGAATTTGAACAATATAGCAAGACCTCATTTCTACAAAAACTAAAAATAAAAAATAAAACTTAGCTGTGCGTGGTTGTACTTGCCTGTGGTCTCAGCTCCTTGGCAGGCTAAGGCAGCAAGACCACTTGAGCCCAGGAGTTCAAGGCTACCGTGAGCCATGGTCACAGCACTGCACCCTATTCTAGGTGACAGAGCAAGACCTTATCTCAAAACAAAAACAAAAAGTATTTGAAAGATGGGGAGCAACTGAAACTGTTCATCAATCCCAGTGGGAGTATAAAGTGGCACAGATACTTTGGCAAACTTTTTCAATACCTGCTAAAGTAAAACACAGACCTACCCTATGATCTAGCAATTATACTTGTAGTTACATACCCAAAAGAAATGACTCTATGTGGCAACAAAAAGATATGCATAAGAACTTACATTTTATTTGTAATTGCGCCAAACCATTATAACACAAATATCCATTAAGGAGCCGATTAATAAACATATTGTATTTGTTTAAGGAAGTACTACACAGCAAAATAAAATCAAACTACTAATAAATACAAAGTCTCACTTTATTTTGAGCAAAAGAATATTCTATGACTCCATTTAGGTAACACTTCAGAACAGTTAAAATTAATCAAAGGTAAAAAATAAAATAGTGTTTATATTGGAAAAGACAGATTGTGACTGGGAAAGGTCTCAAATTAAACTTTTCAAGCTTTTGTGAATATTCTGTAAATATAGATTTATCTCATTACACTGTGGTTCCTAATGATTTATCACTTAGTTCACTTTCAACAGTTTAATGTATATATGTTCCCACATCAATAAGATAAAGGAAGAAGGGAAATATAAGATAGTGACTAAACATTTTGTTAGTAAACAAAGTAAACATAAGTAAAGTATGACATTACTTATGTGATCTTCATATGGTTTAGGCCATAATTATTATTTAAAATGGGGTATGTGGTATCTTCACTTTTATTCTCTGTTTTAACTCCTGGTGAGTCACCCTCCCTCCTAACCCTTCTCTCCAAATAAAGACAGAATTGTATTCAGCAGGAGAGACCCTTTGTAAACTCCAAAGAGGAAGAGATAGTAGTGAAAAAAATCCACTACATCTCAATAGTAAGTTGATGATGTGCATTGTGGCCTAGCATTTCAAGAAAGTCTATAGCAAGAATTAGTTCTGAATGAGAATTGATAGATAAAATATCTGACATCTTCTTTATTTTCAGTATGTTCTGTAGGCCAAGATTGATTTTATATTTCAAATGGAATTAAGTTTCATGTGAACTAGGAAGCCTTAATGTGAGTGTTTTTATTTTCAATTATTGCTCCTAAGCATAACTTAGTTATCAATGTCAGTTAGTGCATTGAAGGCAAAGAGGAATCGGACAAACTTCTCCAGAGGTATCTTCTTATATCAGCTCTCATTTATCTCTGAATATGTTAATCATACAAACTTCAAAAAGTATGAAAGTAATAAAAACGCTTATGCCAAAAATACTCTGACTCCAGAATTAGAGGATGCTCAGGTCATCAAAGATGTATAGGGATTAATCACTTGTTTGGGTAACATAGTCCTAACAGCTATGTCTAAATCATAACAGAAAACAAAACAAAGCAACATTAATAATACCCTTATTTCATTACGTCTTTGAGAACTTCCCTCATTTTTGAGGTAGAATTTAATACTACAAATATTCCTCTCAATGCGGTGGTAGGTGCATCATGCGTAGTTTTGGTATGTTACATTTTATTTTCATTGAGTTCCATGGATGTTTATTTCCTTTGAAATTTCATTTTTAATTCTTGTATTATTAAGATGTATATTGTTTAAATGCTAAATGTTTTGTTTCATATGCTTAAGGCTCTGTTTGCTGCTTTTGAACACATTTAGAATTATTATGTATTTCTAGTGGATTGATTCCCTTATCATCATGTAGTGTTTCTTTTTGTCTGTAGTAATTTTCTATGCCCCGAATTCTACTCTGACAATATTTATAGGGCCACTCTTGGTTTTAATTTTCAATTAATGTTCTGATATATCATTTTTCATCTTTTTATGTTCAACCTATGTATGCTGTTGAATTTGGAGTGATATTATAAGCAAAAAACTGTTGTGGGTTTTGTTTGTTTATTGGTTTATGCTTTATAATCTCATTTTTGCAGTCTCTGCCTTTTAGTGGCTCTACTGACACCATTTATGTTTAGCATAATTGTTGATATGTTAGAACATAAATCTGCTTTTTTATTATTTGTCTTTTCCCATTTGTCTTTTCTTGTCTTGTTTTGAGCTCCTTGAAGTCATAGGAGCTGGTAGAACATTTTTTTTGGATTTATCTTGATATACTTTTAGTAGGTTAAGGTAAATTGGCTTAAATAGTATTTTTGGTTGTGCATCTTGATATTGTAATATACACATGGGACTCATTACAATCTCCTAGCATCAGTGTTTTACCATTTGGAATGAAACATTAACTCAGTTTTGGTGCCTTTAATTTCCCGAGTTTTCTATATTACCTCATGTAATAGGTGCTATAATTTCTAATTATCACATATCATTTTTTAAACTCATGAGGACAATTATAGTCTATTTTTATTTACTCAAATCCATTCTTTAAGAACTTATTCAGCCATTCTATTTTCAGCAAATTATGATTTTAGTTTTATTATATCTCAGAGTACTGTGGGTCCTAAAGAATCATTCATGAGGACTTTATGTCCTAAAGTATAGTTTTGATAGCATTGTCAATGACAGTTCTCTAGTTACTTTCAGCACTTGAAAAATGTTGTGTATTACTTTCTGGCCACCACTGATTCACATAAGAAATATGCTGTCATTGAAATTAGCATTCTCTTGTAGTTAATGTGTAGTTTCTCTCTAGCTGTGTTAGGATATTTTTCTCGATCTTAATTTTTTTAGTTTATATCATATGTAACGGCATGGATTTCTTGAGCCTATCTTATTTTGGGGTTCTTTCAGCTTTTATGGATCAGCAGCTTTATATTTTTGCAAAATTTGTGATGTTTTCAGCCATTTTTTGGAATATTTTTTCAATTCTATTATCTTTTTTTTTCCTCAACTTGGGACTTCAATCATCTGAATGTTGAATTTTTTTGTTATTGCCCCGTAGGTCCCAGAGTGTCTCTTCATTTTGTTATTTAACTACATTTTCTCTGTTTTTTAAGGTTTTTAAAAATTTGTTTTGTTTGTTTTTGAGACAATCTCACTCTGTCACCACAGCTGGAGTGAAATTGCACCATCTCAGTTCACTACAATGTCTGTCTCCAAGGTTCAAGGGATTCTCATGCCTCAGCCTCCTGAGAAGCTTGGATGGTTTCACCATGTTGGCTAGGTTGGTCTCAAACTCCTGACCTCTAGTTTTCAGCATGGCTCAGCCTCCCAAAGTGCTGGATTTACAGGTGTGAGCCACCATGCCCAGCCTGTTGTTTATTTGTATAAATTTAATTGATCATTCCTCAAATTAAGTAATTCCATCCTTTGTCTTAGCCACTCAATTATTGAGTTCATTCAGTGAGTTTTTATTTCCTTATTTTATATATTTTTTCACATTATCTAAAAATAATAGTCAATTATTTTCAGTAATTTACAATGTAAGTTATTCTATAATTTCCCTTTGATATCTTATATAAATTCTATTTCTCTGCTATAAATTTTTGTTTCATAATTCATTTTATGAGAATTTGTCATTGCTTGTTGAAACATTGTATAATGACTACTCTAAAATACTTGGCTGATTTGTCCCTGATTTGGTGTCACTTGCTTATTTTTCTTCACTTGAATTATGATTGTCTTGGCTTTTTGTATAGTAGATGACTACTGATTTATTCAGGAAATTTTGTCTAATATAATAGAAGATTATAGGTACAATTTAAAATTTCTATTTGAGAAGACAGTTATTTAGGTTTATCACACAGGCGTGGGTTTTGGGGGTGTGGTTCCATTAACATTGCAGTTTTCAAAATTTTGCCATGCTATTTCAGTCTGCTTGGTTTAGTTCTATTGGTTTTGTCCAGTGATTTTATATACTGGAGTTTACACTGTTTTCTGAATATGCTGTCTGATTGGGCAGAAGTTTACCTAGGACCTGATGGCTCAAAGGAGAGAAGACTTTCTGGCCAGTGGGGGCAACAAGTGCATTCTAGACCTAGTGTTTATGGTGAGTGAATTGGCCATTCCTGGGTCTCCTGAATGTCTGGCATCTGTCACTGGTAGATAGAGTTCTTTGGCTTATGGGAGGAAGTGTGCTTTCTAGGTTCCATCACATATTCTGAGGTTATCTTAATTGTCAGTATTGTCTGGATACCCAGTAGTTCTAGCTGGGGAAGGATTCCTATAGTCTATGGTGACATAGGACATTTTCCAGGCTAGGCATATTTTTAAGGAGTGAATTTTCTCAACAGAAGCTGCTCAACTGCTTTGGTGTCTCTTTGTAAGGGAAAAGATTACTTGGTTCACAAAGATATGTAACAGTTGCACTCCCTCACCAGGCATGTATTGTGGCACAATGCCTTTTGCTGGATATTCTGGCTATCTGGTTATCTTTGAATGGGAGAAAGTTCTTTGTTGCTGTTTGCCAGTTGGGATTTTAGTTGATCCCCCCCTTGCTGGTACTGCTGGGCTTACCAGTACACTCATTTTACCTGATGAAAGAGTCAGACTACCCAAGTTGCCTTCTGTAACTAGTATGGAAATCAGAAAACTCTGGACCTTCTGCTTTTGGACAAGGGGTTAAAAGAGTCCTTACCTCAACACTGTTCCTTCAGTTTTGGGGTCCCTAACCAATGTGCCTTTTATCTCCTAGTTTTTCAGATGACTCATTTGGCTCCCTATTGATTTATTTCCATGGTTGACAGTGTTATTTGGGGCTTGGAGGATGACTAATGTGAGGAAGAGGTAAGTCTATGCCATCTTTTTCAGATATTTTTTATTGTTTCAAGCTTTTGCTTTATCTTTGCTTATGTATTATACATTAGAGAAGCATTTCTGTAATTTTGAAAAACATACTGTATATAAAATTTAATATTCTAAAACAGATGAATAATGGCATTAATATCTTATTCATCTTGCTATAATAATTACTAAATTACATTCCTAATCATTTAGGTAGCAGAGGAGAGATCTCATATCTCACTTTGCTGTGGCAAAGTAATTCATATTTAACATGTTGCTCACTTAAAAATCTAGTATTTCAGATTGTCTTGTTTTATATATCTTGTCTTCTAAACATTTCTTTAGTTACATTATGCCCTAATGCATTGCATTTAAATTACTTCATATCAACTTTATTGATAAAATATAGTTTCTGGGTACCCTCTAAACTGGCTGGATATTTAACATTTGGATCATATCATTGTTCTCTATGCAACTTATGAATCAATTTGATGATCTATTTATGCCTGGATTTATTACCTAACAGATGCCTATGTAGTTAGATACTCATATGAATACTATATCCTGTGGTTTGTAATGTGTTTCAGTTAAGCAGCTTTGACAGAGATTAAAAGAATATCAAAAGTAATTTACCAAAATTATTATTAATGGTTAAAGAACAATTGCGTGTTTTACATTATATTGAGGTTTTTTTAAAAAGTTACATAAAAGCAAAGATAAACTAAAGCAGAATTGTCTGTATGACATTTTAAATTCTGATCTAAAGTGTTAAAGTTGAAATAATTGAGCACCTGTTTTGTGCCTAGCACTGTGAACACTACACTTCATGTATTTGTATTGTTAATAAAAAATGAACATAATAACAGTCAAAGGTTAGAACTGTTGAGAAATCACATCTAAGTGTTGTTCAGATCGATTATGTGATAACAGTTACAAAATGTGGTACATAAACATCGCTGCAGTTTACATTTCTAGTAGATATACTTATGTTTATAATAACTTATCAAAATAATACATTTTATTAGATGTATAGAAAAATTTTATTTACATTTTGTCTCACATATTATTGATCTTTAGCTCTCAGTATGAAACTATGTGAAGAAAGAATATAGATTTACAGTTTTTTAGAGTTATTAAGTAAAATAATTTGAATACCACTGTTAGGAATATTTTATTCTAAAAGAGATTACTGGTAGGAGGAATTGATGTGGCCATATACAATAGTAAAAATATTCTAAAGTCAACATTGATCTAATGGGGAAAAAGAATATGATAATATGATGGAGTAATATATGGAGAGAGATTTATGCAAGAAAGTAAAAAGGCACAATACTGTTGATTGGAATAAGCATGTTGTGGGGAAACATTTAGTAAATTCTGTTTTGCTAGATTGTGTTTGATTAATAAGTTTTGTGGGGCAGTATGAAGTTATAACTGAAAAATCATGTATTATGAAGGCTATGGAGAAACTGGAATGCCAGATCATAGATATTAAATTTTATTATTAAGCACTTAGAAAAAATATATATACTTTAAAAGGGACATAATGACAAGACATAATCTTGTCTTAAAATAATTCACAAAAATAGACACATAGATAAATGGAACAGAGTAAAGGCCCTAAAATAAAGCTCCATGCCTACAAATAATTGATTTTTAACAAAGTTGATAAAAACTAACGAGAGGGAATATTGCTTGTTGGTTTTAATTAATATGTGGTGCCTGAAAAGCTGGCTAACTGGATGCAGAAGAATAAAACTGGACCTCTACTTCACACCATAGATACATAGATGATTGATGGATTGATAGATTTGTCTATATATAATTCACTCAAAATAAATTAAAAACTTAAATATAAGTCTTCAAACTACAAAAATTATATAAGAAAACCTATTGATATGGTTTGGTTCTGTTTCCTCATCTAAATCTTACCTTTAATTGTAATAATCCCCACATGTCAAGGATGGACCAAGTGAAGATAATTGAAATATGGACACTGTTTTTTCTCATGCTGTTCTCATGATACTAAGTGAATTCTCTTTGCAATCTAATGGTTTGATAAAGGGCTTTCTGCTTCGCTGGATGCCATTCTCTATCTTGCCATCCTGTGAATAGGAGCCTCCACCATAAATGTAAGTTTCCTTAGGCTTTCCCAGCCATGTGTAGCTGGGAATCAACTAAATCTCTTTTATTACCCAGTCTCAGGTATTTCTTCACAGCATTGTGAGAATGTACTAATACACCTAGGAAATACTCTTTCAGACATTGGTCAGGCAAATAATTCATGACTAAGTCCTCAAAAGGAAATGCAATAAAAACTCAACAATTGGGACATAATTGAATTGAGCTTTGGCACAGAAGGAAAAAAAAAAAAAACTCTCAACAAACAATTGACAGTATTGGAGAAAATATCTACAAACTATGCATCCAACAAAGATCTAATATGCAGAATCTGTAAGGAACTTAAACAAATCAACAAAAAAATGCCAATAAAAAATGGGCAAAGGACATGAACAGACACTTCTCAAAAGAATGCTCAAGATCACTAATTATCGGAGAGATGCAAATTAAAACCACAATGAGATAGTATCTCACACCAGCCAGAATGGCTGTTACTAAAAAGTAAAAATATAACACTTGCTGGTGAGGTTGCAGAGAAAAAGTAATGCTTATACACTGTTGATAAGAATGTAAATTACTTCAGACACTGTGAAAAGCAATCTGGATATTTCTCAAAGAACAGAAAATAGAATTCTCATTTGATCCAGCAACCTCATAAACGATTCTACGCAAAGACACTCACACTTGTATTTTATCACAGTACTATTCACAACAGCAAAGATATGGAATCAATACAGGTGCCCCTCAGTGGTGGATTAGATAAAGAAAATGTATACCATGGAATACTATGCAGCCATGTAAAACAACAACTCCTGTCTTTGTAGCAACTCGGATGTACCTGGTGGCCATTATTCTAGAAGATTAATGCAGAAACAGAAAACCAAATATTGCGTGTTCTCACTTATAATTGAGAGCTAAAAATTGGGTACACATAGACACAAAGATGGGAACAATAAACCTTGGGGATTCTAAAAGAAGGGAATAGAGGGAGGGGGAAAAGTTTTGAAAATCTACCAGTTGAGTATTATGATTATGTTTACTCCCTGAGTGTGTGATAGGAAAATTAGAGGCCCAAATGTCAGCATCATGCAATATACCCATGCAACAAACCTGCACATGTACCCCCTGAATCTAAAATAAAATATTTTTAAAAAGTAGAAATCCCGAACATTAGAAAGAAGACAGAAAAAAAAGCCCTAGACACTCCTTCCCCCTATGGAGACACCTCTTCTGCAACACTGTATGGGCAATTCCCTTCCCAAGAAATCCAGATACAAGTTGAGAGTGTACTTATGACCCTGTTGAGTATAAAATCAGCCACAATGAAACTGGCTGGAAGAAAAATGTGTATCTTCTTCTCACTGTGGTTTTCCCTTCAGGATAGCACCACGTGTTTGAGAGGAAACTCCCGGCAACTACCCTCTCCCTTGGGAGGGAAAGGGAAGACTGGAAAATATATACAATGTTCTGAGACTTCAGGGGGCTGCCCAGCGAACTAGCTTCTGTTTCTCCTCTCTCACAGTGCTGACATTATTCAGCAGATTTTAGATGCCTTGGGGCTACTGAAAAGAAAAAAAAGAGATGGTGGTATGCTGATCCTTCAGAGGTCCCATGTTACAGCAAACAGACACACTGGAGAGAAAAATCAATCAATCAAAAATAAATAAATAAATAAATAAATTAATTAATTAAAACAAATCAGCAAATCCCTTTAGTTAGGAATCTACATGTACAAGTCCAGAGAATATACACTCAAAGAAAGGTTTGAGAGTCCCCTAGAATATCTAGCCAGTATGACTGGTAAAGTTTTTTTTTTTCCCATACAAAGTCCAGTCCATAAAGATGAGGAGAGTTATGAAGAAAACAAAAACAGAAAAATGACATAATCAAAGGTATAATACACATCTCCAGAATCTGACCTTAAAGAATGTAAATAAGTAACCTGAGAATGAATTCTAAATAATTGTCATAAAATTGCCCAATAAGCTAAAGAAGAAAATGCATAGGCAAATGAGAATTTATTAAAAGAGACAGAAAATATATGAAAGGCAAATAATATGAAATTATCCAGTCAGAGGAGCAAAAAGAAAAAAAAATAACAAAAAAGAAAGAGGAATTTCCAAGAGATATATGAGACATCAACAAACTGACCAATATACACATTATGAAAATGCTAAAAGGAGGAAAAAGGAGCAGAAATCTTGTTTTAAAACCAATGGCACAAGTTGTTAAATCTAGGGAAGAAAATGGATATCCAGATTCGAGAAGCCTAATGGATCCCAAATAGGAAGAACTCACAAAAATCTACTGAGATATGTTATAATCAAATGTCAAATGTCAATGAGAAATAGAAAATTTGAAAATGGCAAGAGAAAAGCAACTGGTCATGTACAAGAGCACCCACATAAGACTATTAGTTAATTGAAGCATATATTTAAAGTGATGAAACACTGCCAAACAAAAATACTATATCCAGCCAAATTGTCCTTCAAAAATAACAAAAATAGTAATTTCAGATATAAACAAAAGCTGAGGAAGTTCAGTACCAGTAGACCTGCCTTACAATAAATGTTATAAGGAGTTTTAGAATCAAAAAAGCCACTGAACAGCAACATGAAAAACACATGAAAATATAAAATATATTAGTAAAGATAAATATAGAAACAAATAGAGAATATAGTAAATTGTAATGGTGGTGTGTAAATCACTTTCAATTATGCTATACAAGTTAAAAATTGGCCAGGCCCAGTGGCTGACACCTGTAATCCCAGCACTTTGAGAGACCAAGGTGGGTGGATCACCCAAGATCAAGAATTACTATGGTGTGGTGGTGTGTGCCTGTAATCCCAGCTACTCAGGAGGCTAAGACTGGAGAACTGCTTGAACCCATGAGCCAAAGGCTACAGTGAGCTGAGATGGTCCACTGCACTCCAGCTTGGGTGACAGAGTGAGACTCTGTATCAAAAAAAAAAAAAAAAAAAAAAAGGTAAAAATAAAAATAATAACTGTAAAATATTTTTTATATTATGCATATGTGGAACACAATATAAATATGTGAAATCTATGGCATTGGTAAGAAAGAAAGGAGAAATGAAAGTGCAGACTTTTTGTATGTAATTGAAGATAAGTTGTTATATGTTAAAATTTTAGAACTATAAGACATTTTACAAAAGTTTTATGGAAACCTAAAAGAAAAAATTTATAGAATATACACAAAATAAAATTAAATATAATCAAAGTATATCATTACCAAAATCAATGAAACACGAAGATTGTAAGAGAGGAAAAAGAGACAAACCAGCTACAAGATAGAAAATGATTCACAGAATGGCAATAGTAAGCCCTACTATGTCAAAAATTATTTATACTGTAAATGGATTATGCTCTCAATCAAAATACATATAGTAGCAGAATAATAAGAAAACAAGATCTAACCTTATTTTGTCTGCAAGAAACTGAACTTAGATTTACGGATACAAATGTATGGCAAATGAAGTGATGAAAGAAGACATTCCATGGTAAACAAAAAAATCAGGATGGCCAGGCTATTAGAAAAAGAACAAACTTTAAGTTAAAATCTCTTTCAAGAGACAAAGTACATTATATATTGATAAAAAGGTAAAGTCAACAGAAAGATGTTATAATCATAAATATATATACAGTATCAGAACACCTAATATAAAGCAATTATTGACAGAAATATAAAAATAAACAACACATAATAATAGAAAATTTCAATAGTATATTTTCCATAGTGAGTAGTACATGCAGAGAGAGTATCTATAAGGAAACAGAACTGTAACAACAATATGGAACCATATGTGTACTTAATAGACATGTAGAGAACATTACACCTAACATCAGGATAATACATATTCTTCTCAAGTACTCATGGAACATTCTCCATAACAGAATGTATGTTAGGGGACAAAAAGGTCTTACCAAATTTAAGAAGACTGATATCATGTAAAGTATCTCTCCTACCATGTAATGTAACTAGAAACTAATTATATAATAGTCACCAATATTTGGAAAACAAATAACACATTATTGAGCAACCATTGAGTGCAACAAAAAAACTAAAAGAGAAATTAGAAACTATCTCAAAATAAGCGAACATGAAAACACACAGTATCAAAATTTATGGGATGCAGCAAAAGCAATACTAAGAGTAAAGTTTATGTAGATAAATGTCTACATTAAAAAAGATGAAAGATCTCATATATAACCAAACTTTACACCTGGTCCCTTGAGATGTAGAGTTTGGTTACATATTTGAGATAAAATGGAAAAAGAACAAACTAAGCAACAAGTTAACAGCAGGAAGGAAATGATAAAGATTAGAGCAAAAATAAAATAGACAATAGAGCAATGATATAAAAACCAATGAAAGTAAAAATTGCATTTTTGAAAACAGAAAAAAAAAACCAGAAAGAAGACTCAGTAAAATCAGAAATGAAAGAGTAGACATTAAAACAGTTAAACTGAGAACACAATGTACAGAAAGGGGAAGATATTTGCAAACCATATATCTTGCAAGGGCTTTTAATCAAAGATCAAAAAAAAAGTTCTCACAACTCAATAGCAAAAAAACAAATAACTTGATTTAAAAATGGGCAAAGAACTTTAGTAGACATTTCTCTAAAGAAGACATACAGATGGCCAATGAGTAAATGAAAAGAGGCTCAACCTCACTAATCATCAGAGAAATGCAATCCAAAACTACAATGAGATATCACTTTACATCCGTTACAATGGCCATTATTCAAAACAAACAAACAGCAACATAGAAAACAGAAAACAACAAATGCTGGAAAGGATGTGGAGAAATTGGAATACTTGTACTGGTTTAGTGGTAAAATGGTGTAGACACTTTGTGATAATTTATGGCAGCTCCTCAAAAAATTAAAAATACAGCTACCCTATGATTCAACAATGCCACCTCTGGGAATTCAAAAAAGGTGAAATCACATTAAATTTTGTCTTTTAATATTTTTACTATTACCTGAGTTTCATTCTAGGACATTGCAATTATCTCCTATTTAAAAGAATATTCAAACAAGAAAATAAGAAAGTCATGGTGCTTCCATAAGTAGTCATAAATCTATTTGCTGATATAACTATATTATATAAACTATGTACAGTTTGATTTAATAACGTATATTAAAATATATAGAGGTTTAGTACAGAAATGTCATAACTATTAATTTCAACATATATAATTTAAAAACATTTTGTGTGCATTATATTTCACAATATTAAATATTTTAACAAGAATTTTAAAAATAAATAATGCAGGAATGCAAAAGTTTTGTAGAAGTCTTTTTTATTCACTTATTTTTAGAAAGAATTGTATTATCCAAGGCACTGCATTTAGAATAAATCCACTGTCTTCACAGTGGACTACAAACAATATTTCTCAGTTTGCACATAGATTTTATTTGTAAATCTTGATATAACATGATTTATCTTTCAAAAAAATCTATGTTCTCCATGTTCTTTTTGCTACTGCCCTTTTACATCTCTGAAAGGAGTTTAACTTCCTGTCATGTATCAATTGGGCAAATTGGAATATTCAAAAGTAAAGTTTTGGTCTTGCCACCAAGAAATATGAAGGTTTATTGATCATAAAGATCCAAACATACAATAAATAAACATTAAAGTACTAAACCTCCTTGCCTGCTTTTTTTCCTTTATGTAACCAACTTACATTTTATATCCAAGGGCATATGTGCATGTTTGTTACCTGAGTATACATCTTTGTTTCTCCTTCCCTTCCCCATCTAGTAGTCCCCAGTGTCATTTATGGCCGTCTTTATATCCATGAGTGCGTAGTGTTTAGCCACCATTTGTAATCAAGAACACATGGTAGTTGGTTTTCAGTGCCTACGTTAATTCAGTTATGTAATTGCTTTCAGCGGTATCCATGTTTATGCAAAGGATATTTTATTCTTTTTAATGGTTGCATAGTATCCCGTGGTGTATATGCCCCACATTTTCCTTATCTGATTCACCATTGATTGGTACCTAGATTGAGTCCATGATTTTGCTACTGTGAATAATGCTGCAGCGAGTATATGAGTGCCTGTGTCTTTTGGTAAAATAATTTTTTTTCTTTTGAATATATAACCAGTAATAAAATCTCTGAGTCAACTGGTAGCTCTGTTTTAAGTTATCTGAGACATCTCAAAACAGCTTTCCATAGTAGTTGAACCTATTTACATTTCCACCAATAGTGTATAAATATTCCTTTTTCTCCACAGCCTCACCAGCATCTGCTGTTTTTAGCTTTTAAATAGTAGCCATTCCAATTGGTGTGAGATTGTATCTCATTTATGGTTTTGATTTCTATTTCTCTGATAATTAGTGATAAGCATTTTTTCATGTTTCTTGGCCACTTATATATCTTCTTTTGAGAAGCGTCTGTTTGTCTTTTACCCATCTTTTTAAAAAGAGGGTTTTTTGTTTTTTGCTTGTTCAATTGTTTAAATTTCTTGTAGATTCTGCATATTAGACCTTAGTCTCATGCATACTTTGTAAATAATTTTTGTCATCCTGTAGATTGTCTGTTTGCTCTTTGATAGTTTATTTTGCTGTGCAGAAGCCTCTTTAATTAGGTCCCACTTCTCAATTTTTGTTTTTGTTATAATTGATTTAGAGGACTTAGTCATAAACGCTTTCCAAAGCACATATTTAGAATGATGTTTCTTAAGTTTTCTTCTAGAGTTTTTATAATTGGACGTCTTACATTTAAATTTTTAATCCATCTTGAGTTAATTTTTTATATGGTGAAGGTTAAGGGTTGACTATTAGTCTTCTGCATATGGCTGGGTACCTATAGCAGCACCATTTGTTGAATAGGGAGTTCTTTTCACATTGCTTATTTTTGTCAACTTTGTGAAAGATTAGATGGCTGTAGTTGTGTAGCATTATTTCTGGGTTCTCTATTCTGTTTTGTTGGTCTATTTTTCTGGTTTTGTACCAGTAAAATGCAGTTTTGGTAACTGTAGCCTTACAGTATAGTTTCAAGTCAATTAATGTCATGCCTTTGGCTTTGGTTTTTTGTTTAGAATTGATTTGGCTACCTTTTTTTTTTTTTTTTTTTTTTTTCCATGTGAATTTTAGAATAGGTTTTTTCCAATTCTGTAAAAAATAACATTGGTAGTTTGATAGGAATAGTGTTGAATCTACACATTGCTTTGGGCAGTATGGCTATTCTAACAATATTAATTCTTCCAATGCATGAGCAAGAAATATTTTTCCACTTGGTTTTGTCACTTGAGGTTTATTTTAGCAGTAGTTTTGTAGTTCTCCTTGTAGAGATCTTTCACCTCCTTGGTTAGATGTATTCCTAGGTAATTTGTGCATTTCTTTGTGTGTGTGTGTAGCTATTGTATATGGAATTGAGTTGTTATTTTGGGTCTTGGTTTGCATATTTTTATCATGTGAAAATGCTATTAAGTTTTATACATTGATTTTGTATTCTGAAACTTTGCTGAAGTCATTTTTCTCCTCCATGAGCCTGCTGGTAGAGTCTTTAGAGTTTTTGAGCTATAAAATTATATCATTCACAAAGAGGGAGTTTGAGTTATTTTACTGTTTGAATGCCTTTAATTTCTTTATCTGTTTGCTCTGGCTAGTACTTCCAGTACTAGGTTGAACAGTGGTGATGAGAGTGGGAATCCTTGTCTTGTTCCAGTTCTCAAATGGAATGATTTCAGTTTTTACCTGTTCAGTATGATATTGGCTTTGGGTTTGTCATGGATGGCTCTTAGTATTTTGAGATATGTTCCTTGGATGCCTAGTTTCTTAAAGATTTTTAACAAAGAAATTTGGAATTTTATTGAAAGCTTTTTCTGGGTCCACTGAGATAATAATATAGTTTTTGTTTTTAATTCTGTTTATGGAGTGAATCACATTTATTGATTTGTATGTGCTGAAACTTGCATCCCATGCATGAAGCCTACTTTATCGTGGTAAAAATTATCTGATGTGCTGTTGAATTTGTTTTGCAGGTATCTTGTTGAAGATTCTTGCATCTATGTTCATGAGGGGTATTTTCCTGTAGTTTTTCTCATTTTGTTGTGTCTTTGCCAGCTTTTGGTGTCAGGGTGATCCTGGCTTTGTAGAATGAGTTAGGCAGGGGTCCCTCTTCATCAATTTTCTGAAATAGTTTCAGTAGAATTAGTACCAGCCCTCCTTTGTACATCTGGTAAAATTCAGCTGTGAATGTAGCTGGTCTATAGCTTTTTTGCTTGTTAGTTTTTGTTTTATTTTATAACTGATTCAATTTAAGAACTCGATATTAGCCTGTTCACTGTTTCCATTTCTTCCTGATTCAATTTTGGGAGATTGTTTCCAGGAATTTTTCATTTCCTCTAGATTTTTTAGTTTGTGTGTATACAGGTGTTCAAGAGTCTCAGAGGATGTTTCGCATTTCTGTGGGATCAGCTGTAGTGTCATTTTTGCATTTCAGATTGTGTTTATTGGATCTTGTTTCTGTTTACATTTATTAATCTAGCAGTCTATCGATTTTGTTTATCCTTTCAACGGACGAAGTTTTTTTGTCATTGTTGATTTGTACGGATTTTGGGGTCTCAATTTCACTCAGCACCCCTCTGATTTTAGTTGTTTCTATTTTTTCTTCAAGCTTTACCACCCTGAAAGTGCTCAATCTCATCTTGCTTTCTTCTTGATGGAATTTGGGTAATAAGTCAATGGTAATTTTAAAGTCTAGATTATAATATATATCTTTAAATGAACTTGTGTTATCATATTAATCTTTTCTGTTGTAGTTCATATTTCCTATTAATTACTATCTGGGTTAGATAGGTTTAAGGCCAGTTGCCTTGCCAGAAGCTCGGACACGCCCATCCCTCTCCGTGCCTGGAAACTCCACACCAGGATCTGCACCCAACACTAACCTCTGCACTCGGCACCCGCCTCGGCACACCGCCCTCTGGCCCCAGCTGATGCAACCCTGGCTGGCTCTTGCACCAGAAAAACCCGCCCAATAACCTGCCAACCAATAGCGGACTGCCCCCCCTCCATCCCGCTCCCCTGCAACCAATTAGAACACCCAGCTACTCCTTGCTCTCCCAAAGCTATAAAAACCCCTTGTTCCAGGAAGCCAGCGTGACTTCTCTGGCCCCCCTTTCCTGGACCACAGAACCTCGCCTGGGAGCTTAATAAATTGGCATTTAATTTTCCTAGGCTGGTCTCAGTTTCCTCATTTTAAACTCGGCAATAACCCTTACAATAGGGATTCAGAGAAGATCTCAATTTCTGGGAGAATAAGTACAGTAAATGTAAGGTGATGTAAAATAATAAACATAGTATTAAAATACATACATATGTATACCACCAAAAATACATATAAACATGTCTCATATAATTTAACTCAATCTTTTACCTATTTTTGCTTTTTTAAGAGACTAATTTTATAATTTTATGTTTGAGACCTGAAATACACACAGATTCACATGTTAAGTACAATTGTTCAACAGCAGAATCACTTCTCAAAACACAGATTATCGTTTTCCAATATAATTCTCTAGGATTTAACACTGTACATCACTTATTTATTGAATAATATATATGTTGATTTTAAAATTAGATATTTAAAGGAATTTTAGAGAATAGAAATGAGACTTTACATAATATTTAATGGAAAGAAACTTTTACAAAATGATGAAAGAGAAGTTTTATATTTTGGAAAAAGCTCCATACCTTTTGTAGTTCAACTCATACCAACAGTTTTGGAAAATATTATTTTCTTTATAAGAAGATAAAGTCATATCAATAGAAGCAGCTATGTTAAAAAGTTATTGTGTAATGGGTAGTATAGACTTAGTAATATTATAAGGAAAGAGGCATTGATTAATTTAGTTGGGGGGACATTTTCAGTGTCTTACAAATGCTGACAGAAGCAGACTGCTTATCTCTGACCTTCTTTATTCATACAGCACAATTAATTGCATTGTGACAGATTGTTGCATCGCCTTCATTTATCTAAACAATAACTTGCCTTTTACTTCATCTGACTTTGAAAATATTTTTGACATTTGTATACCAAAAATGTAGTGTCATACTGGTACCTTATTTTCAACCTCAAGGACATAATTAGTAACACAGTGGAAAAATTGAAGGCATCGGATACCTTACAGAGTGAGATTATTTGTATCATCATATTCAAAACAGTCGTCCTGTTTTTACTTTTTATATAGTGATATTACTATAGGTTATATATGTGTGACAGAGAGAGAGAGAGAGAGAGAGAGAGAGAGAGAGATCGAGATGGAGTAAATCTGATAAAAATATACAGAAAGGCAAAAAGAAAGAGGAGAGGTACAGAGAGGGGAAGAGGATAAAGAGATACAGAAAGGGCAGTGATTTGTAGGAAAAAAGAAGGAAAGAATTTTGATAATAGATGTAAATAATTTTTGGGTGAATACATGCCTGAAAAATGTGATAACATGTTCCTAGTTCTACTGTATTTAGACAAATGTGATGATGTACTATCTGATAGAAATTAGACAATGCATATTTGAAAATAAATTCATAAATTTTCATCATTAATGGGGTATTAGCAATCTAAAAGCAACAAGTAACCAAGGGTCTAAGATAGGAAATTTAGTGAAAAATTGATAGAATTCAGTGAAGAAAGTATTAGCTGAATTGGTTGAAAACAACATTTTTCCCAATATTATACTGAAGGACCTAACAAATCAGAATGGTTAAAATAAACTGCTTAGCTTCAGAATATATTATTTAAAAAATGTGGATGATAGAGAAAGTCTTTAAAGGTTTTTACATGGGGATAGGGATTGCAAGATTTCCATACCTTCAACATTCTCTGGATTTAATTTTCTCCAAATGCATGGTGGCCAAAATCTTCAAATATTCATCAATTTAAAGAAGTATAATAGAGAAATACAGAATAACATATATTTATAGAACATATTGAATTTCCACATATTTTCTCCAGTTTGTGTTTATATTGTTTTGCCAAAGAATCATTTTATACCAACTTATCAGAAAAAGGAAATCTGAAGTTAGTTTCTTATAGTGAATGGGATTTCACATAAATAGTGAATGACATTTCACATTACAGTTCATTTATACAAAATTGTTTCAGGCTTTATATATATGAAAAAATCTTACTCAAATTGATAATGAAATTTAGTTTTCCTAAAATGCTTGGGCCATAATTGTCTAAGAGTACTTTGCTGTTTTTCATAAAAAGAAAAGTGCATTTGATTCTCTTTTTTTCATATTTGTCAGCAATGTGCACTTAAAATAATGATGGCCTCTTCAAATATTGTTGAATAGGTAATATGCCATGCAAAATGGGCTGGGCATTTTACATGCCTTATGTCATTTAACCCTCTGAACTATTACATATGAGGAAGCCGAAGTGTTGAACAGTTAAGTAACTTAATGTAAGTCTCACAGTGGCAAATGGTTTATATGGAACCTTAAAGAAATTTCTCTGAACTTGAAGATCACACTTTTAACCATTGTGTTATTTAAAAATATTTGAACTCTAAATACCTGTGAGTACACAGGTACAAAACCGTTTACTTGGAAAGTTCAAATAAAGGAAAAAAGACATTGTTTAATTGGTATTGTATTTTGAATGCTTAAAAATTATACATCCTTTTTATCACAAATGCAATTTTAGAAACTATATAAGTAAAAAAAATTAAAGGGCACGATGTTAAGAATACTTGAAAATCTGTCAGTAATCTGTTTGTCCTTTAAATTTTTTAATTGTATGCATTTTATTTTTCAAATTACACGTAATAACTTTGTTTAAAAGCAGGATAGGCTGAGTGTGCTGGCTCATGCCTGTAATCCCAGCACTTTGGGAGGCAGAGGTGGGTGGATCACCTGAGGTAAGGGGTTCAAGACCAGCCTGGCCAACATGGTAAAACCCTATCATTACTAAAAATATAAAAATTGCCCATGCTTGGTGGTATGTTCCTTTAATCCCAGCTACTCTGGTGGCTGAGGCACAAGAATCTCTTGAACCTGGGAGGCAGAGTTTGCAGTGAGCTGAGATTACATCACTGCACTCCAGCCTGGACAAGAGTGAGATTCTGTCAAACAATCAATCCATCAATAAACAAACAAACAAATGCAGGATAAAAACATGATACTTTATGTCTCCAAACTATAAACTGGTGAAGTAGAATGGGAAAAAATGAATCTCATAGAGTTAAGTCAAAAGGAGAATGGCATTTTAGCACATAACATCCACTAACTGGGTTGTGGTTTGTTTTTTGCAAAAAAAAAAAAAAAAAACATATCTCTAAAGAGTAAGTTGAACATATTGTTCCCCCTGACAATAGCTTAGTAGATCTAAAAGTTACATTACCTTGAATCATCAACTTTGAGCAACTAATTTACTAAGAATGCGTTGTTTCATTCTAATTCCTTGATATAGCTAAGGAATAGTAATCTATGTAAGAAAGAGACAAGAACTAGTGCAAGTAGTTGGAGATTTATTCAAAGATAGCAGTGACTGGAAATACTTGCAGAGCCCTCAGCAAGTGTGAGTTTTAAGTAACCTCCTACCCCCTGTAGATTCTGCAAGGCAGGGGCAATGAGAACAGGACTTTCATTTTAAGTCTCACAGTTATTAGATGTAAATGAAAGTGTAGAATAGAGAAACAGTCTGTTGAAAGACAAACTATTGTTCAGCAATTTGATTAGTTGGAGCAGTGTGTTTCCTTCTTTTCTATTCATTTTCCCCCCTTTCTCCTTCTTTGCCTTCTGCTCATTCTCAATCAGCGTTGTCTTCAAACAGCCTTTTGTACAAACAATTCATGTTGTTTATTTTACATTATAGGCAAATTTCTGCATATTGAAGAAGTATTCAAGGTATAAAAATGGGAAAAGTTATGTCAATCAGATACTCAAGAGGATCTCAGGATTATCTCCATCCTAGCAAAAGTTTGTCATCAATATATACTTCTTAACATGGTGTATGTCAAGGTTCATTTTTTTTCCTCTATCTCCCCAAAAGAATCACATGATTCAAATGTTGCAATAAATGTAGCTCTAGGCATGTTCAAGTAGAATTAAAATCATGATGTGGACTGTTTTAATAAAATGCTGATATGTATAATTATTATATAGTAATGTTAAATCATATATGTATGTATCATGTTTTTATATTATCTTACAACTTATAAACTCAAGAAATTATAAAAGTGATTTGTAAAAATGATTGCAGACCTTTGCTCACTTTCCATTCCCAAAAATGAGACTGTTGACTGTTTATTTCTCCACTTAATAGGCACATTTGGTTTCATTTATATAGAAAACTTTTCTCACTACAGCTCTCTGAAAAACTATGTAAAAGGTAAATTATATTTCCAGTGTTAATAAATGAAATATTTAAGCTTAATGATAATTTTAAAATAAAGTATGTTCATATTCACATTAGCAAGAATAATTATTTAGTAGAATAAAGTTACATAGACTAAAATGTATTATTTATTTGTAAGCAATACTGGAAAAAAGAAACATAATCATGTTATTACTTTTAAAATAACTTGTATCTGGGAGATAGAAGCCTAATTTTTTTCTAAATCTCAAATCTATGACATTTCTAGAAAAATAGTTAATAGCCTTCTATAAAAAAGAAAAATATAGAAATCTTCCATTATTTACCAATAACCTAGTCTTTTATTTATTATACATTATCTATCTTCTGAATTAGTTCTCATTATTTTCTAGTTTTAAAAAAAATTTCATTCTTGGGAAATGGTGTTTAATTGAAGTTCATACTAAGCTGCATAATGGGAAGAAACAGAATTGTTATATCACCTTGTTTACATAATATTTAGGAAAAAGTAACAAAAAATTTTCAAAATATATACAAAGATTTTTGCTCACAATTTTTTTATTGTTTTCTTAAAATTAAAATCTTTTTATATCTACTTTCTTTGTATATAATCACTTATTATTAAAGTATTGCTGTTGTAAAGCTTTATAAAATGCTATATTTATATTCAGCCATCTGAAGCTAGTAGTAATCATTAAAATGGAATGAGAGTAGGCAGGAAATGATATGAAATCAGGCACTGTCTATGCCAGCGATGGCTGCTATAGACGTTTCTACATTACCTGTCTAAAATTCTAATAATATTTATTCATATTCTATCACAATCTCATCTATTTTCATGGATAGTTATATCAATATTTGTATAATAAAATATTCTGCAAATAATCAACAATTTTTTTTTACTAAAAATAAAATTAAAATAACTAAAGTTACAATTGTAAGGAATTTTTTGATCTTAGACTTTCCATAATATACCTTCTTGCATATACTGGACAATAAACCAGTGCTACTATCTGGCAACGTGACGAAAATGTTTATTTTCAATAAGCAATTTCTATCTTTGTTTCATTTATGTTGCAATGTAAGTTAAAATAAAATATGTGAAATAATAAAAAATTCCTTCCTACAAAAGCATTGTTAGAGAAACATTATAACATTCAACATTACAGAGATAATAATTTATGGTTTGTTTTGTAAATTCCAAATTGCCTGCCCAACATTAACATTCACAATATGTATGATGATATTTGTCTGATGAAAAGTCTGAATATCTGTCATACTTACAGAAGTAAAATGAATTATTAGAATTTTTATTAATTTCACATTCTAGATTTTTTTAATTAAGCTAAAAACTTAACACTAGAGGAGAGATAGTATCCAGAAAAATAAATAAGCAAGAGTTATTAATAATACAAAAACCTTTTAAGGATGCTTACTGAAACTATGATCGTTTAGATAACAAGAGCTTAAATTAATTTTTAAAATATTATTTAAGACAACATGAATATTTGTTATAAAGCTAATATTGTTTTCTTTTACATAAATATTTAACTTGGGAATAATTTTAGATTTACAGAAAAGCTGCAAATATTTTATAATGAGTTTCTGTCTATCCTTTGTCCATTTTCTCACAGTATTATCTTACATAACCTGGATATATTTATCGAAACTAAGAAAACAATTTTGCTGCGTTACTATCAGCTACACTCTAATCTTTATTTGTATTTCACTAGATTTTGCCATTATAGTCCTTTTATATTCCAGGATCCATACTACTTTGAGACATCAATTATCTTTATCTCTAATGGTCTACAAAAAATTCCTAGTCTTTCTTATTTCTCATAACTTCAATAGTTTTAAGAACTGGGTCCGTTTTTATGGTATATTTCTCAGTATAAATTTGTTCATTGTTTTTCCTTATGCTTAGACAGCTATGTTATATTTTTGGAGATAATACACAGAGAAGAAGTATCCTGTTACTGTTTCTCCTTTTCTCGATTCTTTGGAATCCCATCACAAAGTCAAGCTTACATTCAAAGAGTAATTATGTAAATTATTTATAATTCTTTCATAAGGAAGATTTGTCCCATCTTTCCTTCCATTTTTTCTGTGACCCTAGTATTCATGTCAATACAGACTCACACTTACTTAATTTTGCATTAGAATTCAATACTATGTTAATTATTTGTTGCTCAATTTATTTTTCATTAGAATACTGGTGCTCTTAGAGTGTGGCACCTGAGTGCCTTTGACATGCCCAGTTTTGTTTGTTTGTTTGAGTAATTTCTTATTTCTGGCATGACATGATGTTCCACTCCTATCTTATGTTTCACTACCCTACCCTAGAAACAGTTATTTATCCAGTGGTTAACCTATTTATTCATTTATTTATGTATTTTTTTAAGCAAATCCATTTTGAGCATGCTTTCTGGACAAGCAAATATTAAATATAACACAATCCCAAGAGGCTGAAAAGTCTATAATGACATTCATTTAATATCTAATTACTTAAATTCAGTTATCTACAAATTACTCAAAATGGATTACCAAGCTCAGGTTAGAGATCTTGTATTAGTTTTTTGTGAACAAAGCCAACATAGCTTCCCACAGTGAATTCCTGGCAGATAGAGCTATCTGATGACCTTCGTGAGTGGCTACATCTGTCTCAAGATCATGTATACTTCGGGCATATTCTGTAATTTATATTACTTTATCTTTGATTAGCATATCTTTAAAGTGATATTGCTTGACTTTATGTCACCACAAAGTGTATCAGTGATTGTTTTAATGGCTTATTCTTCAACTATTAATTTTTATTTTCATTCTAATCATATAATTTAAAATTATATTTCAATATTATTTTACTATATTCTTTTACTTTATAAATCTTTAAATTACTTTAAACATATTTTACTGACTATTTTCTTTAATTTTTTTTCCCAAAGCATGTTGCAAGGCACAATTTACTTGAAATACTAATTAACTGCAACAGGAAATTGGTTTCCATAAAATGAATTGAATTAAATATACTAGGTTTATTTATTACAAGACTTATCAGTTTTTATGAAGTGTGGTAGATCTCAGAATGGTCTCGCAAACATGTCCACATCCTACTTCCTCTAAGTTGCAAATATATTCCATATATGGTACATGGACTTTGCTGGTGTGATGAAAATTAATGCTTTTTAGATGAGAGGATTATCTGTATTGTTCAGAGGGTCTCAGTCAAAGAATGAGATGTCAAAATAAAAAGAGAGATAAGGTAACACAAGATCAGGAGCCCGGAAATGTGCACAACCTTTAGAGGCTGGAAAAGAAAATAAGTTTTCTCTTTGAGTCTCCATAAGAAACACAATCCTGGCAACATACAGATTTTAGCCCAGGAAACGCATTTTAAACGTCTGACCTGCAAATCTGTGAAATAATTCCTATTGTTTTAAAAACACTTTTTCATTATTTAAAATGAATTTATAAAACTTTGAATTTTTTGAAGTAAAAACTTCAGATTTATTTTGCAGAAGCCCATTTTCAAGAAGCTGAAGGTGAATATGGAAAGGAAAATTTCCCTCATCTTTTCCTTTCTTCCTCATCTATTTTCAACAGAAGGTAAAAATGCCCTGGACTTCCAAACCTATGCTTCTCCCCCCAGAAAAACAAAAACAAAAAAGACCATCAGATTCAGAATAGTTACAGCATCTTAATTTATCATAAAAATGGGAAGGAGCCAGAAAACACGGGAATCCCTGGGATGTGAGGAGGACCTTCAGCCTGGTATAATATCCCTCTTTTAAGCTGCTGCCCAAATGGGGCAAGTTTAAAAACTTTCCATACCCAATTTTATTAAACCAAAAAGAGAAAAAATCCCTTTTCCCCAAAACATTCCAAATATATACATCATTATATTTTTATAATGTTATAAATTTATAACATTTATATTTTGTCATAAAAATATAATATATGAGATTTAACATGTTTTATATATTTATATATGTTTAATATAATATAAAATATATTTTATTTTATAAATCTTTATATATTTCTCATGAAAATGAAATTTAAGCCATTAAGGGTTAAAGTTGATCTGGAACAAAGGAGTGTGAAATTCTTTCCTTCTTTTTTGCAGTCTTGTTAATGGGTATATCCCCTGCAGAGGAACCCTCCACAAGGGGATGGCAGAGAAAAGTAATCAAAGGGAACAAAGGGAGGGGCCTTCCCATGCAATCAGCAGCCATTATGGATGTGGGCATGGTGCTAAGGAAGCCATACCCTCTGGGAATATTCCAGATGGGATGGCATATGAAGCATTAAGTGTGCTGGAATTGGTTACAGTAGCAAAAGGGAAATCATATACTATGTTTCTGTTCTTTTCAAGTATCTGTAAGACAAAAGCTATCTGAGATAGGTCTCAATCAATTTAGAAGTTTATTTTGCCAATGTTAGGGACATGCCTGGAAAAAATAAAGAGAGAATTACAGTAACAGTCTGTAGTCTGTGCCTTTTTCTAAGGATTATTTTGAGGGCTTCAATATCTGAAGGGGAATGATGGGATGGAGTGCAAATGTGGCGTGTATGGTGATCCACATGTTGCAAGCAAAAAGGAGTCTGTATGGTAAATAGTCAATTATGCATTCATCTCTTGCTCAGTAAATTGGTACTTCACATAAGGTAAGCAGAACATCGAGTAGCTATCTTTGGAGATATTTAATTTTTTATCGTAGTTATCTACTTAGAAATATTATAAAAGGAAAGGCAGCTTCTTGAATGTCTCAGCTTTCAGCTTAGTTTTTTTCTTTTGGCATAGTGAATTGGGGTCCCAAGTTTCTATTTTCTTTCACATATCTATGTATGTAAATGATACAACTAAAGACTTTAGGGTAATGATGTTAGGTTGTTTTATATTGTTTATTTTCAATAAGTTTCACCTCCAATTGTTTTTTAAAAAAACAGAAAAATTAAAGACAATGTAATTTTGATGAAAATACATGCAGTGTATGTGTGGGGACAGTAATATTCCAGAGAAATATTATATAACAGATTTCTAAATGTAGATGAATACCATGAACACAACTTATTTAGATAAGTAGAAAGTGGGTTAAATGCTACAATACACAAATCAAGTGATTCTCTACAAACCAACTTACCTTGTTATGAGAGCTAAAATATTGAGCAATAGAAACATTGAAGGATATCTTTCACGTATGTACAGAATTTTAAATTCCATGTAATGAAGTATTCAATTCAAAAAATTAATTTTAGGTGACATGCATCATGTCAATGATATTAAGAAGACAAATTCACTTTTAAAATTAGAATAATCATGCTTTGTATTTGCAAGAAAATAACACATTATTATCTGTAGAACTTTGAATGGGTATTTTTGTTCCAAAAAAACAGAGGCCATCATAAACATCCTAAATATACACTCTTTTTTCCTTACATATTTTCTTTCTCAAGTATTCTGAGAGTATGCAAACAAATTTAAATATATGAAGTATAGCCAAGTCAAACCAGATATATTGAGTACTTAATGTTCATCTAGCAGTTCAAGTAAACATGTAAATGAGCATGTTTATGTTCCTGGATATAAGCAGGAAAAAAAGTAGATATATTTTACATTTTTCAAGTATAGTTATTGATTTAAAGGATGTTTAATTTTTCAGTGCTTGGAGACTTATTCAACCATGAGAGATTTGTACATATTTAACACTTTTGAGTATCTAACACATTCAGTATTGAATATTTGAAATATTAAATATGAAATGGTATATTATTTTGGCAAACAAATGAAATATTTACTTAAGCATATCAATCTCTGATATTTAATGCAGTTCCATCTTACCTGGTTAATGAGCTCTGAGCTGATTTCATTAATAGGAAAATATCCTCTGTACCCTGAGGAAATTAGAGATACTTTATTAATTTCAAGAATATAAATAAAGAACTAATGCAATTCAGTTATTGATCAGCATATTGCTAGGCATTTTGAGCAATAAAAATTATAAACATGCCTTTTGAAAAATAGAAACAATAGCAATAACAATAATGATGATGAATCATGATGTAAAAAAGTGACAATGACATTGAAAAATCTAGCTTTGCCAAAGTATAAATGTCACCTTAATATAAAAGGCTTATTTTAATTTTAGGATGAGATTGTATCTATTATTTAAATTAAAATGTCACAAGAGAGTACAAATTTTTTGCATTGCTAGGTGTCCTTTTATAATTTTATTTATACAACAGATATATGGTAAGATACTAAATGTGTATGGAACTATGCTGTCTGCTGAGGATAATATTGTGAACAAAGAAACAAGCCATGAACCTTCTCCACATGGTGCTTAAGTATACTGGACACGACAGATAGCCATCAAATAATTAAATAAATATAAAATTAAAAATGGGATAAGTGGGTTGGTAGAGACACACATTTCCTAGTTAGGGAGGTCAGAAAAGATGTCCCGCAGGAAAACAATGACAGTAAATGACCCAGTATGTGATGGGAGAGGAGAATCACTAAACCAAATGCACACAAGAGATTTCCAGCAGGCAAAATAGCAAAGATCTAGAAGGGGCAGAGAATGGAGGTATGGCACATTTTCATCATGCAAAGGAAATTAGACTAACTGGAGAATAAGGATATATGATTGAATTAGATATGCAAAAGAGAAAGAAGTTGGTATGTGTGACACTGGGTCTCCAACTAAAGAGCAATTGACTTAGCTTGATTCATTTATAATCTGGGATGTAATAACAGTTTTGAAAGACTAATTGGTTATGTCGGTTGCTACGATTTGGAAAAGGTGCAGAGAAGAAGAAAGAAAACCTGTTACAAGGCAACTGCAGTAGTCTGATGGATGATGGTAGCTGAGACTAGACTAATGTCAAGGAATGGAGACAAGTTGATGAATCCCAAAGTTATACAGACAGAGGTCTGAATTTGGTGACAGATTTAATATGAGCACACGTAATATCAAGGATGACTCTCCTTATTACTTTTGGTAATAGAAAGGATGTTGGTGCCAGTTAGGGGAAAAAAAAAAAAGTAGGCTTTCTATTTTATCACTCCTCTGACTTCTTGGAGCTGGAGATGCTGCTAAATTTATTCTTGAACAGTTTTATTTCCTATTACTTTAGGAGAGGATAGCACTTTTCAGGGTTAGAGGACTATGGAATTCTATTTAGACATCTCGATTTGAGGTAAATTTGAGAACTCCAGTACCATTGTGAAGTATAAACTTGCATGTACAAACTTGTGTTTATAAACCTGAAACTCTTTGAAGAGATTCTGAATGTCTAGATGGGGGATAATATATTTTTGAACCTTTTTTTTTTTATACTTGGTTAATGATACCTAGGGAGAGAGCAGAGAAAAAAATATATAAAGTATTTGAATAATTATAATTTATTCTTATATCAAAGAGTGTTCATAACAAAAATTCAGTCTCATCCTGGGATTAGAAAACAATCTGATTCATGGTGTTGTGAATATATTTGGTACAAATGTATATGTATAAGGAGGTATGAAGAAGTCTTTTTTTAAATCTTACAAAGGCTTCTGCAGAAATATAAATTGGCATCTGTATTACAATTCTGTGTCAGTTTCATTGAAATTTCAGTAAGTCTCACAATGAGATATGTTATTTCAGAAATTAGGGAAAGGCTTATTTTCTGAGTGAAACCTCAGTCACAAAGGAAAGGCTACTTGGCCCAAGCAGCAATGATTTTACCAAGATTACTAGCTACAAACAAGCTGAGAAATTACCCATTAAAACTATGAGTTTAATTCCCCATTTAATCAGTGGCCATCAAAGAAAAGACTGATACTTTCTTGCAACATTTTTCTTGTCTTCAATAAAGAATTTAACTTTTAGTTTCACATGTTATCTAAGAGAATATATCCTTTTTTGTTCATTAGTCAAATCCAGAGGGATCCAAGTTTCTTGAAAAAAGATTATCTGCCTGCAGACGGACATTAACTAGAGTCTGGAGTCCCAGCTACTCATAGCAAGCAGAACCTCTGCTGCCCCAAGTCCCACAGCTCTGTGTCCTGGCAACACGTTCCGCCCTTTTCTCCCTACAATACTCAAATGCTTTCTGCTAATTCATACTGTGATTATCAAAAGACTAATGTAACCATGCCCTTTATGATGGCTCATGTCAGTCTGTTATAAACTTCACTAGAAACTTTAACTGGTTATATGCCCTTAACCAAATCTGGTCACTTCTAAGTCTATAACCATACTTTAAAATATTTCCCATGGAATATTATTAGAAGCACTAGAGCAATCAATGCAAGTGTCTATTCCCAAACTATTTTGTATTGTAGAAAGTTGCTAAAATAATTGTATAATATTGGCATGACTGCAGTTTTTCTGTGTGTATACAGAATGTGTGTTGTGTATGTGTGGCTGTTGATTCAATCTTCTTATTTAGTGCCAGATTAACCGATTAATATCTCATTTCCACTACATACCAATTGTGTGACCTAAACCCTCTCTGCCTCATCTGTAATCTGCAAAATGGAGATTAAAAAGTGTTTCTGCTGAGTGTGATGGTTCATGCCTCTAATCCCAGCAATTTGGGAGGCTGAAGTAGGCAGATCACTTGAGCCCAGGAGTTCAACACCTGCCTGGGCAAATTGACGAAACCTTTTCTCTACAAAAAAGTACAAAAATTAGCCAGGCATGATAATGCATGCCTGTAGTCTCAGCTATTCGGGAGGCTGAGGTGGGAGGATAGCTTCAGCCCAAAGTTCCAGTCTGCAGTGAGCTGAGATCAGGCCACTGCACTCTGGCTTGGGCAATGGAGTGACACCCTGTTCAGCCAAATTATGTCTAGTGTTCCATTATTGAAATGCTAAGCATGTGGAAGTTATTTATATACTACTGCTCAAGGTCATCACCAAGGTCTGATTTCAAAAATTTAAAGAATTGTGACCTCCGGCATATATTTTTTTAAAGAAGTGTTTCTATCGAATGATTATCGAGAAAATTTAAGTTGTTACTTTATGGCTATATCAATCAGGAAATGAAAGTTTGTACACTGACATAAGAATGGCAAAAAAGTGCATATAATAAAGCAGCAATTTAAATGCGTGAGAAGGATGAAGAAAATTCACAAGGGATGTGTCAGTTTTTCCAGGATTAGCAAATAGCAGCAGTGTTGCCTCTTGAAATGTAAAAGGATTTGGGGAAGTTAAAGTTGCTAACACCTTTATAGAGAGAGTTGTATAGATTTTCTTGAGAGGATCTATGAATTGGAGGATCCAACCAGTCCAAAGTTACTATGATGAAATGGAGCTACTGGAATAAGGAATCTGTTTTTACTCTTTTCCTTCTTTTTTACATTGTGGCATGCCTTCCTACTAGCTGAATTCAATTGGAATCCAAATGTAATAGAGCCCACAGATACAATCCAGGAAGCTCAGGTTGCCAAAGGAGCATTGACATGAAGGGAATAATTGATCTGAAGGGGTAATGTGATAACTGGTATAAAAGCACTGAGAATCATGTTTTTATATGTAAAGTAAGCAATTGTATGTGTTGGCTAATTGTTTGCAACTGCCTACACTAAAATTATAGACTTTTATAATTGCTATAATTCTTTACCTCTATATGTACAGAAACATTCAGAGCACACATGATTGTGTTATAGCATTACTAGCTTTGATAATAGTATGGATTTCAAGTGAAATAATTTTTCCATAGCTGCTACTAATTTAAAAATAATCAACTAAAATGATGTAGGGTTTCATTTATAAGAAAATCTAAACATTTCCAATTCAAAGAAAATTAGAATTTATTAATTTTCACTTGTCCCTTCACAGGTCATTAGTTAAAATATTTAGTATTTATACATGTATAGAGAAAAACAAAATAAGATCAAAGTGTTTATTTTGTTTTTCTCTATACATGTATTTATACATGTATTTATACATGTATAGAGAAAAACAAAATAAAATTCAAAGTGTACATATACAATCAACTATCATTCTATGATAGTATTTTTAATTTAGAGCCATTGGTTAGCTATAAATAAAATATTTCAGATAATGGAAAAGGAATAAATAATCATTTCTGAAAGTGGATTCATTTCTAGGAACTGATATAATACAAAATGGTAATTGTACTTATATTGTTTTATTCAGAATATGACAACTATGTTTTCATAACTGATTAAGATAATAATTTGGATTCTAAATGACATATTTTAATATCAAGATTAGCAATTTAATATAATTAGCATTAAATTACTTCTAATTTTCACAATTCACGGATTGAAAATATAATAGCACAGAGAGCTATATTAGCTTCTCAAGCGAAACATCCAGCCCTAACGTAGAAATTGCCATTAGGATATATTTTAGTTTATAATTTTCTGAGGGAAGCTTAAACTTTCTTTTTTATTTTCAAAATTATTTGAAGGTATGCAAATGCATCCTCTATAATTATATGAACACAGTATATAATTATCTTATATATATACTTGAGAAATATCAGACCACAGGTGACACATCCATGGGAAGCACAGTAAAATAAAACATGAACTTACAGTACAGAGTCCTGAAATATCTGTACCTTTACAGATTAGGTAATAAAGGAGAAACAAGCAAAGTATATTGAAATGGTTGGACTATTTATGTATGGAAAGCCAAACAACGAAACACAATGAGAAAGTACTGTTAGATTGCCAAGAAATGAAGGTAGTTCATAACTAATAGTATGCTAAAATATATTTTAAAATCCTAATAGTGTAAATAAAAATGATAAAGAGGGTTTGCTGGATTTTAAAACTTGGAGATTGTTAACAACATTTACAGAGTTTCAGTGGATTGGTGCGCACAAGTCTAGTTTCTATTAATTTATGAAGTGATTTGGATTTTTGGCAAAATGAAACAGTTCAGGAAATTGTAATAAACTATTACAAATGTAGCTATGCAGAAATATGGAGCTAAAGTTTAGGAGAATTTTGCTTTGCTTTGTTTTAATCAGAAATGCCACCCATATCATTATACCGATGGAAATTATACAATAGAAAAGGAGAAACATATAAAGCACAGAAAACTAATAGAACAAAGTCATTCTAAAGTCAGAAAGGGAAAATTCCTAAGCACAGTGGTGGGTATTAGCCTTTGTTAGTGAAAAATACATTTTCTCTTGGAACAGAGAAGGGAAACATAGAAGGAAAGTCAGTGGGTCCTTAAGCTCATTGGGAACAAGGTAAGAATGGCATGTTAATTCTAACTCTCTAAAAATGAATTATATGTTTAAAACACCTCAGAAGTAAAATTGTAGAGATTTAAGGAGGTTGGGGGTAGTACAAAATTACCTTTCTCAGATGTAAAATAGCCTATTTTTAATTGAGGACAAATGTTTGCCAACTTAATGCCCTCTGATCATGTATTTCTAGCCACACCAGTCTGCTTTATGTGGGTATATTCAATAACTTAACAATAATTAAGTCCTTGGATAAAAGACCTAAGAAGATAGTAGAAGGGGTAATTTGTTACGATCTTTTGGTAAAATTACAAAGGAGAAAGAAGAAGTGGAAGATATTTACAAAGTAATGGCTAGAATTATAGTGGCCTATGGGTGCTAGACCAGACTAGAAATGTGTCTACGGATAAGAGACATAGTGGGTCAGCAGAGAGATTAATATGGCTGAAAAAGTGTACCCATAGGTTTCTTTAAGTAAAGTGGAAAAATATTAGTAGGTTGTCAAAATATGATATTTAAAATTTTAGAGATGTTCAAGGGAAGACAAGGGTCAAGCTATGCTCATGAGACTTGTGGCTACTGTGAAAGAAATTCAAGATCTGTTGTGTGATTATATCAGAAGTTCTCTAAAATCCTTTCCTAAAAATGATTCTATATGATTGCTTTCCTAGTTTGTCAATTTCTTTTTTGATAGAATGACGCATTGTTCTAAATTATTCACCTCTTTCCTTTGTCACATGACTTTGCATTTAGTAGAATTTCACTTGGCTTTGTACTTTACCACTTGACTTTTTAAATTAATAAGTAATAATATTATTAGGTCTTAAACAAGCAGAAACTTTAAATGTGCATGCACATTTTGGATTGCCCTCTTTTGTGCACTTGTGATATTTTTATGAAAAGAATGTGCTCGGGTAGTTACTTCTCCAAGGAAAGTAAAACACACCTGGGGAAGACCGGAGCTCAACCAGCATCTTGGAGTCAAGCTCAACTAGTCAAGCTTAGCAGAGCCAGACAGCCTATTTAACAAGTCCTTGAGTGAGAAAAACAATGACTTGTTATTATGCTCGTTAGATTCCTGTTATGTAGCAAATTGTGACATACTCTTCCTTGGGATTAAGATGCATGTAGCAGAAGCTAATAATGGCAATATATTGCTTAGAAAAATAATTTTTCACTCCAATGTTTTTTGTGTCACAATTGGCCACACGTCACTGCAATTTCATATTTTTCTAATAAGGAAGAATGAATCTTAAAAATATTAGGTCAAAATTTTATAGCTAGAAGAGACTTTGCAATTTAGATAAAGTCAAATATTCTGTGACTCTGATAAAGTAAATCAAGTAGCCCAAAGTCATACTCTTATTTTAGCATACTTTGTGGTAGAAATCAATACCAGGAATGGGATTTATTTTTTTCTTTATTGAAAAAAAACTCATTTTTCTTATCTCAAAATTTTTGTTGATTTTAAGGATAAAAATTCACCTCTTTTTATTTCAGTATATGTAATTTTTAAAATAAAAGTTATAATTCATGTAACTTCTGTCATGAATTATAATATAAATGTATTATCTCTTAGATAAATATATCCCGTGAAATATCTCTAACAAAATAATATCTTTTGTATACTTCAAAGGCCAGGTGGAAATAGTCTTACCAACAACAATAGTGAATTGAAATGGAAACATTTGTATTAAATTTAAAAACCTATAGGTTCTTGGAAATCATGACAATTTTACCATAGGATAATTGAGATAAATAAGAGTTAAGTTTCTATGGCATGTCTCTGGCCATAAAAAAATAGTAATAATGAATCCTTTTTCTTTAGATCTAAATGCTTCTAATTAAGCACTGAAATCAGTGTGAGCTATACATACATTTTTTAAAGATTTGTAAAACAAGTAAGATAATTATTTGCCTAGTTATTCCAGTTCAGGGTCGTGGGTGGCCTGTCTTGGCAGCTCAGGTGTAAGGTGGCAATCAGCCCTGTACTGGACACCATCCCATGGCAGAGGCACTCACATACACACTGACACTCAGACTGGGGCCAATTAGATGAACAGTTCACCCAACGTGCACTGTCTTGGGTTGTTGGAGGAGACCAGAGTACCCAGAGAAAACCCACTCAGACATGGGGAAAACACGCAAACTTCAAAAAGACAGTGGCCTCAGCCGAGAATGGATTTTTTTCCTCATCAGTGTTGTAATGAAATGTCACTGAAGGAAACAAAGTTATCTGAGGATCTGCTATATATCCAAATTTCAAGCTCATAAAATTTCCAAGTAATAAGGATAGTCTAAAATAACTGAGAAATGGAGCACTTTAGTGCCCTACCCAGGTCCCACTTACGAGCTTTACTTTTGCATCCTGTTATTGATATTATCCATCATAAAGAAAATAAAAAAAGATATAACCTCAGATCAAAATTTCATTTCTATAAAGGTGGCAGGCAGAAGCATTTAGGTTGAGGGCTGACGCTACTACGGCAAAGCTCTCACACCTGTTGAGGAATAACCTCCAAGGACCAGATTCTTATTTAAAGGTTAATTTTTTAAAAGTTTCTAATAAATAAAATTCTGAAATTGATACTATTAAGACAGTCACCAAAACTGTAATGAAAGAACTGCTAAATGTATTAAGATAACTATATTTCCAGAAATAATCCAAATATTCCTGAGATTTTGTAATTCCTGAGATTTTGTAAAGCTCACTGACTGTAATGGATTATTAACTTTCTCCTGTAAAGTTCTCCTTAAGTCCCTGGTCTTAGTAATTGCCATGGAGTTCTTAGACAAAGAGATCCTCTCTCCCAAGTACAATCAAGATTACTCAGATTTGCAGTCCAAGGATTCCACTCCATTGTCAAGGAGACATCCTTATTCTTGTCTCTGACATTGCATAGACTGGCTTAGTGCATACTTTCTAGCACTTGTCAATTATTTTTAAAGTTAAGTATGAAGTTTTTTTATTATTATTTTACTCTCCATTTTCCTTCACCATTGTATATTTGGTTTGTTTAGTTTGGAAGATAAGGATCAAGAGAAAGTACATCAGAGACTGAATGAGAAAAACTGTCCATTTAAATATCCTGAAATGTAGGGAATAATAGTTCTTGACATATTGAAGCAATGTATTCTCTTCCCAGCTCCGCAAGGGGGAATAATTTCAAGGGTAAGAACTTCCGAGCGCCATGCTACCCCCTCTCCATCTGGGGTCTTAAGGGTCTTTGTTTAAATGTTCATGGGCATGGGAAAATAAAGTCAATCACTCCAGCAGAAGCTTAAAGGAACTCCTTTGATAGGTCAAAGGGCTTGGAGAAGGAGGGAATTCCTCCCACGTTAAAAGTCCCCTTCTTCCACACCCCTTCAGATTCTGCTCTTGGGTCCCCTTCCACAATCTTCATGGAAGCTTTCTCGCTCTCATCTTTTTCTCTCTGCTTTTTCTCTTTCTCTGCCTAAATAAATCACTTTCTACAAAAACTCTTTGGGGTCCGATATTTACTTGCTAGCGCACCACGCCCGGCATGGTCCCCCCTCCCATTCTTGGGTGACTGAGGGACCAAAAGCTTGGAAGAACAGCCCACTGGGGAGCCACGCCGAAACCCAGAAACAATATGTTGTGCCAAGCTCCTATTAACCTCAACAGGGAAGGTACCAGAGTCAAGAGGCCAAAGAAGAGACCTAGAGACAACTAATGTGACAAGGGGGGGTTATTAGGGGCTTACACACAGAGGAGAGAGTCCAGTGGCCACTGGCTAGACAGGAGAACTTCCTTACATACAGAAATGGTCCAGTGGCTAGATAATATATCACCTTCCTATAGTTCAATAGCATTGGGCTGGGCAACATAATTGCATGAGCCAGTGGTAGCAGGCAAGGCTGCGAAACCACAACTACTTGCAAACAGCATGCAGTTTATATAGCAGTTCACTTAACATCCTCCCCTTGATAACCATCACCTGGCAACATTTAACCCATCACTCAGGGCCTCCAGCCCCTGTATGGCCCATGTTCCACTGGACAGAACAGGAGACACAGACGGTCCTCACAGACAAGGTAAGAAATCTCCTGGTTGGCTATGCCTAGATTCTGTAGCTCATAACACATTCAGGTGTGTGTGTCATACAGGGTCATTCTCAGGATATGATTAAGTTATTACTCTCAAGTACATTTTTCCTATAACATTGCTTCGAATTACATAGCTGAATGTGAATTTTGCTGTCTCCTGTTGGGAAATGTGTTAATATATTTGCATGTGTATGGGAAAATCTGAAACTGCAGATATGGAAACAAGCTTGTATATGAAATATGCACATACTAATGCCCATGCCTGGCAACAAAAGTGTGCATAGGAGAGGGAGAAGGGAGGGCTGATACTTAACATAAGTCATCATGCTTGACATACTCACAATGATTGTCCCCAAGGCCAATATCTATAACCATTTACCTTTCTCCTTCCCCACCCACTTTTGTTTTGCTGTAAGTCCTCATCTCTGGTAATATACTATATGCTCAATGCATACTTGATGACTGACTCAATAGTCCTGTTTCTTTTGCCTGTTAGGACTTTGCAACTGATTTCTCCTTTGCAGAATTTCTTTCTAGAGTGTTGAAGCTTATGCTGACTTTGAAAATAAACATAATTCCTTGATTTTTCTTGCACCCCATACATACTGCTATGAAACAGAATGCCTGATTAATGGTTAAATCATTATTTATAGGTTGGATTCTTGTTTAGTATAAGTGTCCTAAAGACAAAGTCTATATTCTCGTCTTATATTTCAGTCAATACAAATCTGGAATAAAAGGAACTTATAAATATTTGTCATGTTATTGAACAAATGTCTATATTTCATAAAGCAAAGTGTTTGCCTCCTCCAAATAAGACAAATATATTGATATAAAAATAATCTATCAAAATTAATTTCATTGCATTTTTAACAGAATTCATGCATTTCCACTGATAATAGTGCTAGTCTAAAAAATAAATTCTTCTATAGAGTTATATATAGATACAGAATGTGTGGTAATTTAAGATAAAATTATTAAATATGTAGCTATTTATATTCAGTGCATTGATTAATTCCAATGTTGTAGCTCACCTAAATTTACTAGCTAGCAGGACTTATTTTAAGAATTAAATATTCTGGGGAAATCGTTTAGTAAAATACAGGTAAGTTTTTACTAAATATTAATTACTTTTGTTTTTTTTCCAAACGTAAGAAAGTTGAAAAATTTACAGGTATACAGTTGCAAGAAAAATTAAATGAATACAGTGAAAATGACTCAAAAACTTTTATTATTTTAGTAGTAGTCCTGATTTCAAATTTAGGAAAAAAAGAACCTTTGCTACTAAATTTGAAGCCTGTTTGCAACAAACTGTATCCTCTGGCATGAATAAAATGTTAACTAGTTGTGACCCATGTCAACAGCTCCATTGCTTCTATTATTATTTCTTCATATAAACATAGTATCCTTATCATTTTTTCAGTGTGAAGGTATTAGCTATAAAATATATATGTGAATTTGACACAGATTTATTAAAAACAGCACATCATTCTTAGGCATATCCAGGTGATAACTGTATTATCTGTTGGCATATTATATGTAAGCACCTTTAATGTTGAATTCTTCTATTATGATTTGACAACTGTAGTGCATTAAATTTTATACACATGATGATAAAATAGAAAACTAAGTATATGAAATCTTTTATGGAACAAGCCAGGAGCTGCTTAAACAAAAATTTAAAATATTACATTTAAAAGCACTAATTACAAACTGATTCTATGTTCTGACAAAACAAATGTAAAGATGAAATAGTCATATCATCACACTAATCCTCTAAATAAATAAAATATTCCATTGGAAAGAGTTATTTAAAATATGTACATTAAATTTTCAAATTATTAAAATTATATAACCAAGTAGAAATATTACTGCAATATAAGATAGTTTTAAAAACATTTATTTTATAAAATGACTTATTCTCATGAAATTAAGGCTACTATAGCTTAATACCATACTTCAAGACATATTTATTGAACCATTACTATGGGAAATGAATGTCCTAAATATTGTAGATCTTTTATTTTATTCCCTTCATTTTCATGTTAACAGACTGCCTATTAATAGTCATGGCTTAGCATGCCCAAATCAGAACGTTTTTGTATGAATATTCTTAAACAATGTTAAATGAGGATATTTAAATACACATTAGTCACAGTAAATCACTTACATATGAAACTATTGCCATTCAGTGTATTAGCTCAAGAATATGTTGTAGCTTACTCGCATTTATTGATACACCAATTTTTTAAATGGAAAAACTCAAGTGATATTGTAATATTTGAGTTCAGGGGTTCAGGTTGCCCTCAGCTCCCCCAAGAGGACATTTCTCCAGGTTCTTGGTCTCCTACCCTCTCAAGAATGAGAGGGGGACCATGGCACAATATGCAGTAAATGCCGGACTCAAAAGTTTTTGTAGAAAGTGATTTATTTAGAGAGAGAGAGAGAAAAACAAGAGAAGGAGAGAGAAAGAAATAGCTAACTCTCACACTGAGTGAGAGAATTCAGAAAGATGGAATCCAGGAGAGGAAAGCAGCTTCCATGAGAGTGTTAGGGAGAATAGAGAGAGAGAAAGTTTAGTAGGAGAAGACAGGCTTCCAAGGGGGCTCCAGAGGGAAAATCCAGGATACAGAAAAACAGCTTCCACGAAGGGAGTGTTGGTGGAAGGGGATCCAAACATGGAGTCTGAAAGGGTGTGGAAGAGGGGGACTTTTAACCTGGGAGGAACCCCCACCTCTCTAAGACCCCAGGCCAATGAAAGGAGTTCCTTAGAACTTCTGCTGGAGTGACTCTTAGTTTCATCCCACGCCTGTGAAATTGAAACATAAATCATTAAATCTCCCGGATGGAGAGAGATGGGAGGGGGGCGTGGTGCTGGAAAATTCTTGCCCTTAAAACTATGCCCCCTTGTGGACCCTGGAAAGAGAACACCTTCCCTCAATATCAATAACTAATATATAATATTGTAGAAACAAAAAATTAAGTAAACTTTTAAATTCTTACATACATTTATATATCAACAAAACTCAGTACACTTCTTAAATAAAATCTTTGTATTTTCTTTGTCATCTATTAAACTAATAAAACTTCCTAAAAATCTCAACACCAGATCTATTCTTATGTTAAATCATTTAATGTTTCATGGCCTTCAGAACCAGTGTGACCTAATTATCTGATGTATTTAAGAATCAAAGTGGGGGTCGAGCAAGATGGCCGAATAAGAACAGCTCTGGAGTGCAGCTCCCAGTGAGAGCTATGCAGAGGGTGAGTGATCTCTGCATTTCCAAAGGAGGTACCAGGTGCATCTCAATGGAACTGTTTGCACAGTGGGTGTAGCCCAAGAAGGGCGAGCCAAGGCAGGGTAGGGTGCTGCCGCACCCGGGAAGTGCAATCCCTGGAGGAACCCCCTACCTACCCAACAGACACCACTGGGGTCTTTTCCATCCACTCCAGCACTCCAGTTCAGATACTGTGCTTCTCCTGCAGTTTTTACCACCCACAGACCAGGAGACTCCCAGGTGGAAAAGCGACATGACTTTCTACCATGGCTGTTTCAGCTGGCACTAGAGGTTTCCACACAAAAACTCACACAAATCTAGGTGGCAATTTCAACTGGCACCTGGAACACCTGAGAGACAGAGCTGCCCATTCAACTGAAAAAGAGGGGGCTGAAGGGAGGGTGCCAGGTGATCTGGCTCAGTGGATTCCACCCCCACAAAGACCAGCAATCTGAAATGCTCTGACTTGAGAGTTTTGCAGCAAGTGCAGCTGGACCCCGGACAGTTGAGCTCTGGTGGGGGAAGGGCCACTACTACCAAGGCAGTCCGACATTACCAAGACAGTCTGCCATTACCAAGGAGTCTGCCATTACTGAGGCAGTCCGCCATTACCAAGGCAGTATGCTATTACTGTCCCTCTGTAAAACAAAAAAATAAAAACTGCAAGGAAGTTTACCCAACAGCTGAGAAGAACCCCTGGCAGCTCAGTAGTGCCTCTGCTGGCAGACTGTGACTAGACTACCTCCTTGCCTGGCAGGGCATCTCTGAAAAAAGGCAGCAGCATGTCAGGAACTTATAAATAAAGCCCCACCTTCTCAGGACAGAGCACCTGGGAAAAGAGGTAATTATGAGTTCCACTGTAGCAGACTTAAATGTTCCTGCCCAGCAGCTTTGAAGGGAACACTGGAGCTCCCAGCACAGCACCTAAGCTCTGAGAAGGAACAGACTGTTTCCTCAAGCAGCTCTCTGACCCCCCTATATCCAAAGAGACACCTTATAAAGGAGAGTGCTGGCTGACATCTGGCAGGTGCCCTTCTGGGATGAAGATAACAGAAGAAAAAACTGGCAGCAACCCTTACTGTTATGCAGCCCCTGCGAGTGATTCCCAGGCAAGCAGGATGTGGAGTGGACCTCCAGAAGTCCTGCAGCAAAGGGGCCTGACTGTTAGAAGGAAAACTAAAAAACAGAAAGAATTTCAACATCAACATAAAGGATGTCCACTCAGAGACCCTATCCAAAAATCACCAACTACAAAGACCACAAGTAGATAAATCCATGAAGTTGGGAAGAAACCAGCACAAAAAGGATGAAAACACCAAAAACCAGAAAACTTCGCCTCCTCCAAGGGATCACAACTCCTCACCAGCAAGGGAATAAAGCTGGATGAAGAATGAGTCTCATGAATTGACAGAGGCAGGCTTCAGAAGATGGGTAATAACAAACCTTTCAGAGCTAAAAGAACATGCTCTAACCCAAAGCAAAGAAACTAAGAACCTGGAAAAATAGTTAGATGAAATGCTAACTAGAATAACCAGCTTAGAGAAGAACATAAATGACTTGATGGAGCTGAAAAACACAGCACAAGAACTTCATGAAGCATACACAAGTTTCAATAGCCGAACTGACCAAGCAGACGGATATCAGAGATTGAAGATGAACTCAAATAAGACAAGAAGGCAAGATTAGAGAAAAAAGAGTGAAAAGAAATGAACGTGGCCTCTAAGAAATATAGGATTATGTGAAAAGACCCAATCTACATTTGATAGGTGTACCTGTATGTGATGGGGAAAATGAATCCAAGCTGGAAAACACTTTTCAGGGTATTATTCAGGAGAACTTCCCCAACCTAGCAAGCCAGGCCACCATTCAAGTCCAGGAAATACAGAGAACACCACAAAAATATTCCTCAAGAAGAGCAATCCCAAGGCATATATTCGTCAGATTCACCAGGGTAGAAATGAAGGAAAAAATGCTAAGGGCAGTCAGAGAGAAAGGTCGGGTTATGCACGAAGGGCAGCCCATCAGACTAACAGCGGCTCTCTTGGCAGAAACTCTACAAGCCAGAAGAAAGTGGGGGCCAATATTCAACATCTTAAAAGAAAAGAACTTTCAATCTAGAATTTCATATCCAGCCAAACTAAGCTTCATAAGTGAAGGAGAAATAAAATCCTTTATGGACAAGCAATTGCTGAGAGATTTCATCATCACCAGGCCTGCTTTACAAGAGCTCCTGAAAGAAGCACTAAACAAGGAAAGGAACAACCAGTACCAGCCACTCCAAAAATGTACTAAATGGTGAAGACCATCAACACAATGAAAAAACTGCATCAACAAATGGGCAGAATAACCAGCTAGCATCAAAATGGGAGGATCAAATTCACACATAAAAGTAACCTTAAATGTAAATGGGCTAAATGCCCCAATCAAGACACAGACTTGGATAAAAAGTCAAGACCCATCGGATTGCTGTATCCAGGAAACCCATATCAACTGCAAGGACACACATAGGCTCAAAATAAACGGATGGAGGAAGACTTACCAAGCAAATGGAGAGCAAAAAAAAAGCAGGAGTTGCAATCATTATCTCTGATAAAATGGACTTTAAACCAACAAAGATCAAAAGAGACAAGGGCATTAAAATGCTAAAAGGATCAATGCAAAAAGAAGAGCTAATGATCCTAAATATATATGCCCTCAATTCAGAGCACCCAGATAAATAAAGCAAGTTCTTAATGACCTACAAAGAGACTTAGACTCCTACACAATAATAGTGGGAGACTATAACATTCCACTGTCAATATTAGACAGATCAACCACAAAGAAAATTAACAAGGATATCCAGGATTTGAACTCAGATCTGGACCAAGCAGACCTAATAGACTTCTACAAAAATCTCCACTGCAAATCCACAGAATATACATTCTTCTCAGCACTACACTGCACCTACTCTAACATTGACCATATAATTGGAAGTAAATCAGTCCTCAGCAAATGCAAAAGAATGGAAATCATAACAGTCTCTCAGACCACAGTGCAATCAAATTACAACTCAGGATTAAGAAACTAACTCAGAACTGTGCAACTTCAAGGAAACTGAACAACTGCTTCCTAAATGTTGACTGGTTAAACAATGAAATGAAGGCAGAAATAAAGATGTTCTTCAAAACCAATAAGAACAAAGACAAAACATACCAGAATCTCTGGGACATATGTAAAGCAGTGTCTAGAGGGAAATTTACAGCAATAAATGCCCACATGAGAAACAAGGAAAGATGTAAAATTGACACCCTATCATCAAAATTGAAAGACTAAAGGAGCAAGATAAAACAAACTCAAAAGCTAGCAGAAGACAAGAAATAACTAAGATCAGAGCAGAACTGAAGGAGATAGACATAAAAAACCCTTCAAAAAATCAATAAATCCAGGAGCTTATTTTTTGAAATGATCGACAAAGTAAACAGACTGCTAGCCAGATTAATAAAAAGAAAAGAGAGAAGAATCAAACAGATGCAATAAAAAATGATAAAGGGGATATCACCACTGATTCCACAGAAATACAAACTACCATCAGAGATTACTACAAACAACTCTATGCAAATAACCCAGTAACCTGGAAGAAATGGATAAATCTGTGGTCACTTGCACTCTCCCAAGACTAAACCAGGAAGAAGTTGAAACCCTGAATAGACCAATAACAAGGGCTGAAATTGAGGCAGCAATTAATAGCCTACCAACCAAAAGAAAGTCCAGGACCAGATGGGTTCACAGCCAAATGCTACTAGACATACAAAGAGGAGCTGGTACGACTTCTTCTGAAACTATTCCAAACAATACAAACAGATTTGGGAATCCTTCCCAAATCTTAAATAAGACATCACACCCCTAGGAGGAAATATATCACACCCAGGAGCCTCTGTAGAACGTCTTAACGCCAGCTCATACTTCTTATTCTACACACTAACAGGATCTCTTCCATTACTTACTATGCTTCTCTACTACTTAAGTAACTTAGGATCATTAAATATATTAATAATAATACTAAAGAAATATTACTTTTCTGAACTAATAACGTTACATGATTAGAATGTATAATAGCCTTTGTTGTCAAAATGCTCTTATATGGGCTTCATCTATGATTACCCAAAGCCCACGTTGAAGCCCTAATTGCTGGCTCAATAGTACTTGCAGCAATCTTACTAAAACTTGGCGGCTATGGCATGATACAAATTACCCCTATTCTTAACCCCCTGACAGAAAAAATAAGTTACCCCTTTCTTATTTTATCCCTGTGGGGAATAGTTATAACAAGCTCTATCTGCTTACGACAAGCTGACCTAAAATTACTCATCGCTAGCCGGGCATGGTGGCACGTGCCTGTAGTCCTAGCTACTAGGGAGGCTGAGGCAGGAGAATTGCTTGAACCCAGGAGGCGGAGGTTGCAGTGAGCCAAGATCGTGCCATTGCACTCCAGCCTGGGTAACAAGAGCGAAACTCCATCTCGAAAAAAAAAAAAAAAAAAATTACTCATCGCATACTCCTCTGTGAGTCACATAGCACTTGTCATCCTAGCTATCCTCATTCAAACCCCCTGAAACTTTACTGGTGCAATAATTCTTATAACTGCCCACGGACTTACTTCATCCTTACTATTTTGCCTGGCAAACTCAAATTACAAGTGAATTCAGAGCTGAACTATAATATTCACCTGAGGCCTCCAAACACTATTTCCACTCCTAGCCCTTTGATGACTCCTGGCAAACCTTGCCAAACTCACCTTATCCCCAACCATTAATCTAATGGGGGAACTATTTACAATTTTAGCCTCCTTCTCTTGATCTAACTTTACTATTATATTTACAGGATTGAACATACTAATTACAGCCCTATACTCACTACACATATTTACCTCAACACAACGAGAGCCATTAACGTATAGTACTAGCAATGTCAACCCTCTCTTCACACGAGAAAATACACTAACGCTAATACACATGGCACCAATCCTCCTCCTCACCCTTAGTTCTAAAGTGATTATAGGACTAACACCCTGTAGCTATAATCAAAACATTAGATTGTGAATCTAATAATAGAAGTCCACAACTTCTTATCTACCGAGAAAGTATGCAAGAACTGCTAACTCATGCCCCCAAGCTTAATAACATGGCTTTCTCAACTTTTAAAGGATAGTAGTTATCCCTTGGTCTTAGGAACGAAAAACATTGGTGCAACTCCACATAAAAGTAAAAATGCACTCCTCCATAACGTTAATAATGCTAATTCCCTTATTAGCACCCATCATAATTACCCTAATTAACACCCATAAAAATATTTTATACCCACATTATGTAAAACTAGCTATTATTTATGCTTTTACCATTAGCATTGTAACCATAACAATATTTATTTTCACAGGCCAAGAATCAATAATCTCAAACTGACACTGAATAACAATTCAAACCACCAAACTATCACTAAACTTTAAGCTAGACTTCTTCTCCATAATATTCACCCCTGTAGCACTATTCGTTACCTGGTCAACTGTAGAGTTCTCAACATGGTACATAAGCTCAGACCCAAACATTAACCAATTTCTCAAGTATTTACTCATTTTCCTTGTCACAATACTAATTCTAATTACCACTAACAATTTATTTCAACTCTTTATCGGATGAGAAGGAATAGGAATCATATCTTTTCTACTAATTAGCTGATGACATGGCTGAACAGACGCCAATACAGCAGCCCTACAAGCAATCCTATACAACTGTGTTGGAGATACTGGTTTTATTTTAGCAATAGCATGATTCTTTCTATATTCTAACTCATGAGACTTTCAACAAATATTCATCCTCAACCCTAACCCAGACTCCTTCCCCCTAGTTAGCCTTCTCCTAGCAGCAACAGGAAAATGAGCCCAATTTGGCCTCCACCCATGATTACCCTCCGCTATAGAAGGACCTACACCAGTTTCAGCACTACTCCACTCTAGCACAATAGTTGTTGCTGGAATCTTCTTAATCATCCGCTTTCACACCCTAATCGAAAACAACTTACTCATTCAAACACTCACACTATCACCAGGGGCTATCACCACCCTATTTACAGCAATCTGTGCTTTAACACCAAATGATATAAAAAAAATCGTAGCCTTTTCAACCTCAAGTCAACTTGGCCTCATGATACTAACAGTCGGCATTAACCAACCACATTTAGCCTTTCTTCACATCTGCACCCACGCCTTCTTTAAAGCTGTATTATTTTTATCTGCAGGATCTATTATCCACAGCCTCAATAACGAGCAAGACATTCGAAAAATAGGAGGCCTATTTAAAATCTTAGCATTTACTCCTTCTTCTCTCATCATTGGCAGCTTTGCACTCATAGGCATACCCTTCCTTACAGGCTTCTACTCAAAAGACTTGATCATCGAAACCACCAACACGTCGTATACCAACACCTGAGCCCTTACAGTCACCCTTTAAGCAACCTCCCTCACAGCCATATACAGCATTCGCATTATTTTCTTTGCTCTAACAGGGTATCCCCGATTTACATCTCTTATCCTAATTAATGAAAATAACCCCTCACTAATAAACCCCATTAATCGCCTAGCAGTGGGTAGCATTTTTGCTGGGTTGCATTTTTGCTGGGTTTCTTATTTCTAATTGCGTTCCTCCTACTTCATACCCTCAAGTTACTATACCATACTACCTTAAATTAGCAGCTCTAGGCGTAACTATTTTAGGGCTTCTCATAGCAATAGAACTTAACTACATAACCAACAAAATTAAGCACCCCAGTAAAATCTTTCTACTTCTCTAACATACTAGGCTTTTACTCAATCACTACTCACCGCTCAAACCCCCATTCAAGCTTAACTGCAAGCCAAAACTTCTCTTCAACCCTACTAGACCTGTTTTGACTAGAAAAATCCATGCCAAAAATAACAACACAAACTCAAGTCTCAATTTCCACAACCTCATCAACTCAAAAAGGCCTAATCAAACTCTACTTCTTATCATTCTTTATCCCACCTACTCTAGCACTACTTTTAACTATCTAACCCTCACCCCGAGTAAGCTCGTTCGCAATATGCATGCCTATAAACAATGCCCAACAAGTGACTAAAACAACTCAAACACCATAATTATATAAAGCAGAAGCACCCGTAGGATCTTCATGAATCAACCCTGGCCCCTCACCCTTGTAAATTATTCAACTCGCTACAGTCTTATAGTTAACAGTAACTTCCACCATTTCATTAGGATCACCACCTAGTAAAGCCACCATAATTATTTCCATCATTAAACCCAACATAAAAATCCCTGAAATATCAACACTTGACGCCCGCATCTCAGGGTGTTCATCAATTGCTATTGCCGTAGTATAACCCAAAACAACTATCATACCGCCTAAATAAATTTAAAAAACTATAAGCCCTATATAAGACCCGCCAAAATATAACGTAATCACACAACCCACAGCACCACTAAAAATCAGCACTAACCCACCATAAATAGGTGAGGGTTTAGAAGAGAACCCCATACACCCCCTCACTAAAATAATACTTAATGAAAATAAAGCATATGTCATTATTCCCACATAGATTTATAACCATGACTAATGATATGAAAAACCATTGTATTTCAACTATAAGGATCCTAATGACTGCCCCTCGTAAAACACACCCACTAGCAAAAATTATCAATAACTCATTCATTGATCTTCCTACACCATCCAATATTTCCGCTTGATGGAATTTCGGCTCACTTCTCGGTATCTGCCTAATCATTCAGATCACCACAGGTCTATTTTTAGCTATACACTACACACCAGATACCTCAACCGCTTTCTCCTCAGTTGCTCATATCACCCGAGACGTCAACTACGGCTAAATAATCCTCTACTTACATGCCAACGGCACTTCCATATTCTTTATCTGTCTCTTCCTTCATTTTGGCCGAGGTCTATATTACGGGTCCTTTCTTTTCCTGAAGACTTGAAGTATTGGTATCATCCTCCTACTTACAACCATGGCTACAGTATTCATAGGCTACATCCTCCCATGTGGCCAAATATCATTTTGAGGGGCTACAGTAATTACAAACCTTTTATCATCCATTCCCTACATCGGATCCGATCTCGTACAATGAATCTGAGGCGGCTTCTCAGTAGATAAAGCTACCCTTACACGATTCTTTACCTTCCACTTTATTTTGCCTTTCATTATTGCAGCCCTAGAAACTATCCGTCTCTTGTTTCTGCATGAAACAGAATCAAGTAACCCGTCAGGAGTGACATCGGACCCCGATAAAATTACATTTCACCCCTACTACACAACTAAAGACATCCTGGGCTTAATTCTTCTCCTCCTATGCCTAATGAGCCTGACCTGATTCTCACCTGACCTTCTAACCGACCTAGACAATTATACACTAGCTAACCTTCTCAACACCCCACCCCATATCAAACCAGAATGATACTTTCTATTTGCATATGCAATCCTATGATCTATTCCCAACAAACTGGGAGGCGTCCTGGCCCTAATACTCTCCATCCTAATCCTAATAATTATTCCTATTTTACATCTATCCAAACAACAAAGCATAAGATTCTGACCCATTACCCAAACCCTATTCTGAACCCTAGTAGCCGACCTATTTATACTCACATGAATCGGAGGCCAACCAGTCGAATACCCTTTCGTAGCTATTGGCCAAACCGCATCCATTATGTACTTCCTCATTATCATCACGCTTATCCCCCTCTCTGCCTTAACTGAAAATAAGCTACTTAAATGATAAACGTCCTTGTAGTAAAATTCAATATCCTGGTCTTGTAAACCAGAAATGGAGAATACCCACTCCCCAGGACATTCTCACGGAAAGAATTTCTCATTCTACCATCAACACCCAAAGCTGACTTTCTAATCTTAAACTATTCCCTGAATAGTTGACTAATTTATATATCATTGAAGGCTTTACCATGAAGTACTTTGCAAGTACATATAATAAAATATTTCGTCCCTGCTATGTAATTAGTGCATTATTGCTTGACCCCATGAATAATACATAGTACTACAAATGCTTAATTATACATAGCACATCCAACCAAAACGTGCATTAAAACATCACGAACATGTTTGCAAGCAAGAATTATAATCTCATAGCAAACTATAACACATTCAAGCCTAATCGTACATGCAAATGTCATCAAAACATGAATATCACCTAACACGTAAATCCACAACAGTACATTCATACATTATGTCATTGATCGGACATAGCACATTACACTTTATCAGTCCTCCTCAACATAGATATCCCTCAGGTATTGTTTAGTCTCTTAATTACCATCCTCCGTGAAACCAGCAACCCGCCCACATCTGCTGCTCTTCTTGCTCCGGGCCCATATAGACAGGGCTTGCTTATAGTGAAACTATATGCTCCGGGCCCATATAGACAGGGCTTGCTTATAGTGAAACTATATCTGGCATTTGGTTCCTACCTTAGGACCATACTCTTAAGATTGTGCATTTATGAGACCAATATCATCCTGATACCAAAACTCAGCAGAGACTCAACAAAAAAAGAAAACTTAAGGCCATTATCCATGATGAACATACATGCAAAAATCTTCAATAAAATACTGACAAACCAATTGCAAGCTTATCCATCATGATCAAGTAGGCTTCATTCCAGGGATGCAAGGCTGCTTTAACATACACAAGTCTATAAACGTAATCCACAACATAAACAGAACCAAAGACAAAAACCACATGATTATTTCAACAGATGCAGAGAAAGCCTTCAACAAAATTCAACAGCACTTTATGCTAAAAACTCCAAATAAACTAGGTATCAATGGAATGTATTTCAAAATAATAAAAGCTATTTACAACAAACCCACAGCCAATATCACACTGAATGGGAAAACAGTGGAAGCATTCCCTTTGAAATCTGGCAATAGACAAGGATGCCATCTCTCACCACTCTTATTCAATATAGTATTGGAAGTTCTAGCCAGAGCAATCGGGCAAGATAAAGAAATAAATGGTATTCAATTAGGAAAGGAGGAAGTCAAATAGTCTCTATTTGCAGACGACATGATTGTGTATTTAGAAGACACTATCATCTCAGCCCAAAATCTCCTTAAACCGATAAGCAAATTCAGCAAAATCTCAGGATACAAAATCAGTGTGCAGAAATCACAAGCATTCCTATACACCAATAACAGACTAACAGCCAAATCAAGAGCAAACTCCCATTCACAATTGCTACAAAGAGAATATAATAGGAATACAACTAATAAAGGATGTAAAGGACCTCTTCAAGGAAAACTACAAACCACTGCTCAAGGAAATAAGAGAGGACACAAATAGATGGAAAAACATTCCCTGCTCATGGTTAGGAAGAATCAATATGAAAATGGCCATACTGCCCAAAGTAATTTACAGATTCAATGCTATCCCCATCAAGGTACCAATGACCTTCTTCACAGAACTGGAAACCACCACCTTAAACTTCATATGGAACCAAAAAAGAGCTTGCATAGCCAAGACAATCCTAGGCAAAAAGAATAAAGCGGGAGGCATCACGCTACCTGACTTCAAACTATACTACAAGCCTACAGTAATCAAAACAGCACGGTACTGGTACCAAAACAGAGATAGAGACCAATGGAACAGAACAGAGGCCTCGGAGGCAATGGCACACATCCACAACCATCTGGTCCTTGAAAAACCTGACAAAAGCATCGGGGAAAGGATTCCCTGTTTAATAAATGGTGTTGGGAAAACTGGCTAGCCATGTGCAGAAAGCAGAAACTGGACCCCTTCCTGACACCTTACACTAAAATTAACTCCAGATGGATTAAAGACTTAAACATAAGACCTAACAACATAAAAACCCTAGAAGAAAACCTAGGTAAAACCATTCAGGACATAGGCATAGGCAAGGTCTTCATGACTAAAATACAAAAAGCAATGGCAACAAAAGCCAAAATAGAGAAATGGGATCTAATTAAACTCCAGAGCTTCTACATAGCAAAAGAAACAATCATTGGAGTGAACTGGCAACCAAGAGAATGGGAAAAAATTTTTGCAATCTACCCATCAGATAAAGGGCTAATATCCAGAATCTACAAAGAACTAAAACAGATTTACAAGAAAAAAAACAAACAACCCCATTCAAAAGTGGGCAAAGGATATGAACAGACACTTTACAAAAGAAGACACATACGAGGCCAACAAACATAGGAAAAAATGCTCATCATCACTGGTCATTAGAGAAATGTAAATCAAAACCACATTGAGATAGTATCTCATGCCAGTTAGAATGGCAATCATCAAAAAATCTGGAGACAACATGCTGGAGAGGATGTGGAGAAATAGGAAGACTTTTACATTGTTGATAGGAGTGTAAATTAGTTCAACCATTGTGGAAGACAGTGTGTCAATTTCTTAAGGATCTAGAAGTAGAAATTCCATTTGACCCGGCATCCCATTACTGGATATATACCCAAAGGATTATAAATTGTTCTATTATAAAGACACATGCACACGTATGTTCATTGTGGTACTGTTTACAATTGCAAAGACCTTGAACCAACAAAAATGCCCATCAATAATAGACTCGACAAGGAAAATGTGACACATATACACTATGGAATACTATGCAGCCATAAAAAACGATGAGTTCGTGTCCTTTTTAGGGACATGGATGAATCTGGAAACCATCATTCTCTGCAAACTGACACAAGAACAGAAAATCAAACACCGCATATTCTCACTCACAGGCAGGTGTTGAACAACAAGAACACATGGACACAGGGAAGGGAGTATCACACACAGGGATCTGTTGTGGGGGTGGGTAGGGGACGGACAGTGGCAGATGGGGAGGTTGGGAAGGGTTAACATGGGGAAAAATGCCAGATGTGGGGACAGGGGGATGGAGGCAGCAAACCACCTTGCCATGTATGTACCTATGCAACAATCCTGCATGATCTGCACGTGTACCCCAGAACCTGAAGTACAATAATAATAATAAAAAGAATCAAAGTAACATCTGACCTTGGTTCAAGATAGCTGATTAAATACAGCTAGCATGCCTCCTCCACAGACAGGAACAAAATTATCAAGAAGATATTCACACTTGAAATAGGTCATCCAAAAGAGAAAATGGGGATTCAACAGAAAAACATTGGGAAGTACTGAACACAAGTAAGAAAAGGGAAGTGAAGCAGCTTCTTGGCCAGATTTGTCTGGGAATTTGGGGAAGATTCCAGATGTAGAAAAAGGGTAAGAGAGAAACCTTCAGGGCTCCACACTCTCATCATGGTCTTTTACAATCCAAACTATGGGAGAAATCCTCAACCTATACAGGCCTAGGGACTCACAGAGAGCTGCCCAGAGATGGCTCAGGGGCATTGTTACAGAGAGGAAGATCACACAGACTCCCACAGGTTTCTGGGCCGTAAGCCTTGGCAACAATCTGAGAGACAAGCCTCCAAAGGACTGTATCCTGCCTTGAGGCTGATGCATCCATTGCCCCTGCTGGACCCCAGGAGGGAAAAGGGAGGCCAGGCACCTTCACACACCCCAAGGACAAATGATACCACTGCTGTTGCCGATTGCTATGGCACCAAGATACAAGCAAACTGCATTTCTCAAAGCTACCTACTTCTGCTACTGCTAAATGTGGGCTTGCCTTCCCTGGTGGCAAGATTGCAGCCAGTTCCATTTGGAAATCCTAGCCTTCAAAAGTCTGTATCCTTCTCTGGGGCCAGGGCTGATACTGATGATGCCACCACCAGGTCAAGGAGAGAGGAGGAGGCCAAGAACTTTTACATACTTTGAGACAAATCCCACTGTTGCTGCTGCAGGCAGCTATTGGACTGAGGTCCAAAGAAACTGCATCCTACAGTCCCTGTGGGATACCTGTGATAACTTCCTACGGTTTTCTTGCTGGGAATGGCCTCAGTCTCCCCAGTGTTAGGCCTGTATGACAGCCCTTGCTATTCATACTTGAGAATCCTATGGGTGGTCTGGGGAAAACCTTGAGCCTGCCTATCATAGCTAGCACCTGAAAACACTGCCAGAGGGGCTGAGGACAAGTTGACAGCCTAATCCCATATCCCCTGTAGTGGAGTACACCATCCAGGCACCTGGAGTTGGACAGCCAGGTGCAATACTGTTGGTACCTAAACAGTCCTCCTGAAGTCTGAGGTTGGGCCAAGACACATGGCCAAAACCATCACAGCCGTAACCCACCCATGTGCACCACCAGTTGGCCAGGGGACCTACCTGCCCAACCTGTTGCAGCTACCACCAACACTAGCAGAGACCACGTGGGTTCCAGTAGGGTTGCTTCACCGCAGCTACTGCCAATGCCCACATCACACAAGCTTTCCAGGGATCCAAAAAGCAGCTCAGATTCCTGACTAATGACCCCGCTCTGTTACTGCCAGCATTTGAGAAAGCTACCTGGAAACCCACACATTGGACCACCTGAGCGTACCAACACCAGTGCCACTGGATGTTACTCTCAGTTCCAAAGACAGGCACACTCAATCCGCAGCTGCCAAAACTGAGGCCTGAAGACTGGCCTATATGGCACCCTAGTCCCCAGAAAAACTTTGCCACAGCTTCCGATGATAACCATACTCCAAGCCACCAAAGAAATTATAGATATCACTGATGTCATTTACAGCCAACAAAACCATTCAGAGCCCACAGTACTACATCCACTCAAAGCTAAAGCCAAAGTACTCTTCTCAACCAATGGCCTATATACATCTTTAGGAAAAAGTTATACCCTGTAGAAACAATCTAAAAAAATTAGAAATAGCAACTGTTACATCAGATGTGCAGATATCAGTGCTAGAACACAAGAAACATGAAAAACCAAGGAAATCCAAAGAAATCAATAATTCTTCAGCAACAGATATGAATCAAAAATAAATTCATGACATTCTGAACGAAGAATTCAAGGCCAGGTCCAGTGGCTCACGCCTGTAATCCCAGCACTTTGGGAGGCCAAGGTGGGCAAATCACTTGAGGTCAGGAGTTTGAGACCAGCCTGGACAACATGGTGAAACCCTGTCTCTACTAAAAAATAAAAATAAAAAAATTAGCCTGACATGGTGGTATGTGCCTATAATCCCAGCTACTTGGCAGGGTGAGGCAGGAGAATCACTTGAACCTGAGAGGCAGAGGTTGCAGTGAACTGAGATCATGCCACCATATTCCATCCTGGGTGACAGAGGGAGACTCCATCTCCAAAAAAAAAAAAGAAAAAAGAATTCAAAATACTGATTTTTAAATAAGTTCACTGGGACCCAAGATAATTTTGAAAAACAATACAGAGAAATCAGAAAAACAATTTAGTCTATGAATGAGATATTTACCAAAGATATTTTACAAAGGAACCAAATAGAAATTGTGGAACTGAAGAATTTACTGAACAAAATAGATGACACATTTTCAAAGCTTCAGCAATAGACTAGATAAAGCAGAATAAATTTTCTCAGAACTAGAAAACAGCTCTTTTGAAATAATCCAGTCAGACAAAAATTAAAAATAAAAAGAATTAGAAAAGCCTTTGTGACATTTGGGATTAAAAAAACACTGAGTACTTTAATTATTATTTAGTACTTAAAATATTCTTTTCAATCAGGATGAACATGTTAGAAAATCTGTTTTATGAAATATTAGATGAAATCTTTCCCTATTTAGCAAGAAACCTGTATTTCCAGATACAGGACAAAGATCCCTGATCAGATTTAATGCAAAAAGGTCTTCTCCATGGCACAATATATTTAAATTGCCTATAGTCAAAGCAGAAGAGAAAATACTAATGGCAGTAAGGGTAAAGCAAATAGTCACCTGTAAAGAAATCCGCTGTAAAACTAATAGTATATTTCTCAGTAGAAACATCACAGCCCAGGAGAGAATAAGATGACATATTCACAGTGTTGAGAGGAAAAAAACCTGCCACCTGAGAATGGTATATCTAGCACAATTTTTCTTTCTAAATAAAAGAGAAATAAAGTGTTTCCCAGATAAACAAACACTGAGAGTATTGATTAACATTAGATTGGCCCTGAAAGGAATGCTTAAAGGAGTCCTAAACCTGGAAGCAAAAAAAAAAAAAAAAAAAAAAAAAAAAAAAAAAAAAAAAAAAAAAAAAAAAAAAAAAAAAAAAAAAAAAAAAAAAAAAAAAAAAAAAAAAAAAAAAAAAAAAAAAAAAAAAAAAAAAAAAAAAAAAAAAAAAAAAAAAAAAAAAAAAAAAAAAAAAAAAAAAAAAAAAGCATTTAGCAATTTAGCATTATGAAAACACAGGAATGTATAAAACTCACCAGTAAACCAAACACAGAGATGAGGAAAAGACTTAGGTGGTACCACTATACTACTAAATCACAAAGACAAACAATTAGAGAAAAACAAACAAACAATATATAAAACAACCAGAAAACAACAATATGAAAGTAACAAAACCTCACATTTCAGTAATAACCTAGAAAGTAAATTAATTCAATTCATCACTAATGATAGCAACAGAAGAGAGACAAATTCCTACGTAGACAGGGAAGGATTGTTGGTGAAACCTGACTTTCAAGCCATGGACAATTTAAAGCCTAAAACCTGAACTGCCAGTTCCAGACAGAGTCCTTGACCATAGTTAAAACTTCCATCCCCTTCTTATCCACTCTTTCTCAATTGTTTCCTTCTGAATGATGCCCTTTTAACTAATCAGATGGTGCTTTATCCAACCCCACTCATAGACAGATTAGCACACAATCTCCCTTTCTAAGCCCATGAAAACCCTAGATTCAGCCTCACAGATGGATGGCTACCCACTTTTGGGTCCCATCCTAATGCTGAGAGCTTTCTTTCTGTCACTCAATAACATTCTACTCTACCTTACTCACTCTCTGGTGTCCGTGTGCCTAATTCCTCTTGATCATGGGACAAGAAACCAGAACTCACAAAACTTCTGGAGCAGAAGAGGTTTGTTGCTTCTGCTCACGGAGCTGCAGGAAGCAGGAGTGAAAATGCTGTAACACTCCCTCCTACTTGCTGAACAACAGGAGAGAAATCACTGGCTGCCACTCCCTCCTGCTCACCAAATTATGTGAGCGAAAAACCTGCAACACTAAGAGATATAGACTAGCTAAAGAAACATGATTCAACTATATGCTACCCACAAGAAATATACTTTATCTGTAAAGACATATATAAAGGGACAGAAAATGACACTCCATGCAAAAGAAAAACAAAAGCAAGCAGGAGATGCAGTACTAATATCAGAGAAAATAGTCTGCAATTCAAAATCAGTGCAAAAAGAGGGTAACTATAGAATGGTAAACACATCAATCCAGGAAGAGGATATAATAATTCTCCCTCTTAATCTCTCTAGATAGATAGATAGAAGATAGATGATTGATAGATACACACACACACACACACACACACACACACACTCAAAACTGGAGTACCCAGATTCATAAAGCAAATATTCCTAGATCTAAAGCTCCAAATATTAAACCAGAAAGAAACAGAAATTCTAAATGGACCACTGACCAACTGAAACAGTAATAAAAAGAATACACTCCTTAAAAAGTCTAAGATCCGATAAACAGTTGGATTTTACATATGTACAAAGAATTGATATTCATCTTCCTGAAACTGTTCTAAAAAATCAAGGAGGAAGAAACTATCCCTAATTTATTTTACAAAGCAAGTATCACCCTGATATTAAAACCAAAGAAGGAAAAAAAGAAATGAAAACTATAGACCAATATCCCTGATGAACATATATGCAAAAATTCTCAACAAAATACTAGCAAACTGAATTCAACAGCACATCAAAAACATAATATACAATGGCCAAGTGTGATTTATAACAGGAATGCAAGAATAGTTCAATGTATGCAAATTAATAAATGCATATTAATAAATAAATTAATAAAAATAATCACATCAACAAAATAAAGGATGAAAACTATATGGTTATCTCTATACGTACAAAATTATTTTCTAACATTCAGCATTCTTTTCATAATAAATACTCTCAAGAAAATATAAAGAACTTACTTGAAAATAACAAAGGTCATATATAACAATTCTATGGGTAATATCATATTGAGCAGGAAGCAATTGAAAGCCTTTCCTCAATCTTTTTTTTTTTTTTTTTTTGAGACGGAGTTTCGCTGTTGTTACCCAGGCTGGTGTGCAATGGCGCGATCTCGGCTCACCGCAACCTCCGCCTCCTGGGTTCAAGCAATTCTCCTGCCTCAGCCTCCCGAGTAGCTGGGACTACAGGCACGTGCCCCCATGCCCAGCTAATTTTTGTATTTTTAGTAGAGACGGGGTTTCACCATGTTGACCAGGATGGTCTCGATCTCTTGACCTCGTGATCCACCCGCCTC